>CATIWQ010195551.1:0-28455 GCA_949673415.1 Euphorbia schlechtendalii | reverse complement strand
ATTATTATTAATTACAAATACTAATACTTATAACTATACTATACTATGTTATACTATACTCATACTTATTCCATACTAATTCTAATAAACAACTTCTCCAAATAATACTAAAATATTTTAACCAACTATAATTATTTTTCTTCAAAATAACATCCCGAAACTATCTCTTTACATATTTTATTTCGTATTTTATATAACTGAAACTGAAGTCTAAAACAATATATGATATATAATTATACCATATAATAAATTTCACGAAATATAACATATGTATCAAAATGCAAATATTATGTTATGAAATGGGATGTTACATTGAACCCATTGGGACCCGGGGCTTTCCCCTCATTACATGAACACATCGCAGCCCATATTTCCTCCTCACAAAAGGGAGCAATCAACCCCCTATTCATGCCTTCAGTCTCCTCACGAAACAGCAACCCCCAAAGAGAAAAGGGGATTGTTGTCCTTTTCGCAAACAAATCACGATAGAAAGCTCGAATGGCCGCTACAATGGCTTGCGGGTTGCTTATAATTTCACCATTAACATCTAATTGACAAATTCGGTTACCCCTTGCGCGAGCCGAAGCAATACGGTGAAAAAACTTTGTGTTATCGTCGCCCAATAAAACCCAATTGACCCTAGATTGTTGATGATGAATTTTCTCAAAATTAGATCTATATGTCGCTAAAAGAGAACGAGCTCGGTATAGCTTCGAATCCTCACCACCACTAACCGACCGAGAGGATGTGCTAGACAGCAATGAGACCACGGTCGCTTCAAGATCTTTAATCTTCTTCTCAAGTTCCCCAAAATTCAATGAGTGCCATGGCCGAATGATATCCCTTAGTTTAAGTAGCTTAAAGTCCACATCCTTCCGTGGCCACTTATTACAAATATCTCTCCATTTCTCCTTGATAAAAGGAAAGAACCCCGAGTTGTCCCACCAACAATTGAGGGATCAAAAAATTTTACCACCATTCCGCACTAATGCATGAGATGAGAAGACAATCGGTAGATGGTCGGATAGGGGAGAGTCAACCGTCGATAAATTCATTAAGGGCCGTAAGTTTAAAATTCCATAAGAAACCAACACACGATCAATACGAGAATACGATAATCTATTCGACTAGGTGTAATCCCTCCAGCTCAAAGGAATATCATAGAGTGAATTATCATCAACAAAATTGTTGAAAGCAAGCATAGAATTTGGTCATACCTCCACAAAAGCGTTCCAAGCTATAAAGTACTTCATTAAAATCCCCGCATATGATGATATTCTCATGCTCCCTTATAACTTCCAAAAAATTCAACCCAAAAGGCAATACGATCAACACATGTGGTCAGACCCTAAATGCACAGCACAAATCCATCAAAATTAATAGATGAAAAGTGAATAAGAATCCACCTCTCTGCGCTCCGAATCACATTCCCTTGCATCAAATTCGAGCTCCACGAAACTAGCAACCCCCCCAATCGTCCTTGGGAGGGTACAACACGAGACAAAAAATCATTATGCCCTAGAACTTCCGAATAGTTTGTTCTGAAATTTCAACCACTTTAGTCTCAATTAGCACAAAAAAATTCATAATCCATTCCTTAACCAATGATCTCACACGAACTTGCTTAGCGCTATTTGACACACCACCACGACAATTCCAACATAAAAAAAAAGAAATAACCACGAAATACCTCCAACTCGAAATAGGATTTTAGCCATGATTACAAACTGTTTTTTATTATTCTAATTTCACATTTCATTGATGATTCAAATACCAAATAACTTTTTTTAGAATAAGAATATTTTAAAAAGTTGAGTATTGAACATAAAACCTCCCACTTTCATTTTGAAAGATGAATCAATTAAACTACATCCAATTGATTTGGTAAATTTAATTAAAAAGGATAATGAATTATTTATTTTTTATAAAAAGACAATAAAATAAACAATAATGAAATTATACAAAAGGAAATCTGCGATACAAATAAATTTTTACAGCAATTACGTCCCTCAACATATCGTCTATAAAAAAAATGATGTTATGAGCTAAATAATATACGATTAATTAATAATAGTTAAAATGAAAATGTCAATTATGAAAGAAATAATTAAGAATAAAGAGGGTATATTATTATTTGATTTGTTACCGAACTTCAACTTTTGTATAATACATATAATAATTTATATAGTAACTTCTTTTTCTTGTTTTTTCACATCAATAATGGCAGTGGTGGTATCGGTCTTCTCCTTATCGGCGGAAGTTGAACATTAGGTAGCACTATTTTGGGCAATATAGACTCATCAAAATCATTGTATTTGGAACGATATCCTCAAACCGATGCAACATGTCTATATTAACAGTGTGGGTTTTTTTTTTTTTTTTTTGCATAAATGGCGACCATCTTAACAAATGGTCTTTTTGATAGCAACTCAATCGACAAGCAGAAGACTGAAGATTGGATCTCAACTGGAGGGGATTCGAAAATATCAGGTTCATTTGTAATGTAGACTTTGTAAGTTTATTTGAGAATGAAGTTTTAAATGGGTGTATCGGAGCATTCTATGTAGCACGGAAACGAAAACGGGAAAATGATCTTTGTAAAAAATATAGGTTCGGCAACTGAAGTGAAATGCGTAAATAATAAAAATATACAGGTATATTATAAACATAAAAAAATATAAAATTTCATACATATTATTTCATTCTTATATAAAACAATACGAGTAATATATAAAGGGGTATGAAGTCATATACCCACGACTTTTAGAGAAAGCATTTTGATTTTTGAATAACACCGTCGGTAAAAAAAAAAGGGTAAAATTCAAATTAAAAAAAGAGCATATTGGTTGTTTTATTTAGGAAATAAATAATTTACTAAATTTCTAATCAATAAATTACACTTAATAAAATTGAAGATTCGGAATCTAAAACGTGGCAAACAATATTATAAAAAATTCCAAGTCAAATAAACCCCTCTATTAATTGTTATTTAAATAATTTGCAAAAGCTAATAAATGGAAGTTGGTAAAATGGTAAGCAAGGTTTCGAGTCCGAGTCTTATTAATGTAAAAAATATTCATTGAGAGGTTTATTCATCATAGCTAGGTGTACGATCAAGGTCGAATTTAAATATATTCGAAGCAACATCCAGTGAACCAAATGAGCAAAGATAAAAAGAATTTGTAAAATGTTACGTTGATTAAACAATATCTCTGGGTCACGACGTGTCATTTTAGCAATTTTTTTATTTTTTTGGGTTCTAGAATTTGTTTAATTTATTCTCAAGTGAGTCAAGTCTCAATGATGAATGTTATTTCCATGCCATTTCATATGATTAAATAAAATTAAACAGAATAATAATATTTTCAACAAAGTAAATAATTAATTTATTCACGGAAATGACTCAAGATGCTATCACTTGAATTCTACCAATATATATGAATGAAGAGCCATTTTACCTTTATATTATAAATGACAATTTATTACAAAAAAAATATAGTAACAATAACAAATAATATTTGATTGAGTTATCTACTAAGATGTACGAGAAATGCGTACGAGTAATAATAGGGAAATAATAGGGATTGAAACATGTACCAGAAATTTAAATAATCAACTGTGTTTAGTTTGATTGGGTTATCTACTAAAATTGAATGAGGATCATCAAATATCAAATATTGACTCTTTCAATCCCGTTTCAATTTAAATTAAGAAAGTGACAACAACCATGATGATAATCATAGGCATGATAATTATTTTAATCATAAAAAAGCCTACCCCAATAACAACACATTATTATATGCAGTTTTAGTGTGCATTCATTGTTCATCATTTACAACGTTCATAATTCATACTTCAGTTAAAATTGGACTAGTTTAGATTCTTGATTAAAATTAAATTGTTGGGTTTTAGGATGCGTTTAGTTCATGTAAGGAAACGGAAAGAGAATTAACAAAGAAGAACATAGGAAACGAATGTTATTCCTTTAGATTATTGTATGTGTAATATGTTTGGATATACTCGGAATGAAATTTTTCTTGTTAGCTTTGTTGGTATTTGTTTTAAATTGGGAATCAATTATTTCCGCAACGCAATCTTTCCACAAACGTTGATGACCATTTTTCATAAACACAAGACATCTAAATAAAAGATCACCAATTATCTATTTCACAATTATTCATAAAGAATCTGCAATTAGCTATGTTGATGAATCAACTTGTAATTTTGGAATTAAAATATTTACACTTTCTATTGGATTGCAATTTAATTAAGTTCAATTAAGTTAAGTTCAATTCAGTTATGTTAACTTAAGTTAAGATGTGTGTAGTTATAATTTTACACTAAAATAAATGAAGTTCAGTTAAGTTAAGTTAATTTAAATTCAGTTTTTAGAAGTTGAAGAGAACAAGATTTTATTTAAAAACAACAATCCAAATTCCGCTAACTAGAGGCTACTGGCCACAGGGCCGGCCCTGGGGGGTGGGCAACAAGTGCCACCGCCCAGAGCCCATGTCAAAAGGGGCCCAAAAAATAATATTTTTTAAATAATTTTAGTAGTTAATGTTAAAAATATAAAATTAAACAATAATTAATTGTAGATGAATTGGTAAGAAACTTGTTATAGATATAAGAGATTATGCGATCAAATCTTAGTATCAATAAAATAGTTAATTTTTATCATAATTTTTTTACCGATGACCAATTTTAATAATTTTATATTATTTTACCTAGGCCCTCAATTTGTGAGCACGGGGCTTCGTGGCCATTAAAAGCTTTGTGAGATACAATCTACATATCTCTGCAAATCTGATTGAACTCAAAAGGCTTGTGAGATGGAAAGTGAAAGCAAAAAAATATAATATGAAATAAAAGTAGTTAAGCGAGAAGAGGTTTTGAAATTCAAAGCAACAACAATGGAGGTGATGGTGGTTGGTTGCAGAAGTGCCGGTAACAGTAACAACATTGCAATGGTTTAGGAGAGGAATAGACAATGGTGGGTGTTGGTTAAAGATACAGAATTGACCTAATGGAAATAACTTAAAATGGGTAATGGAAATACGTAAATTGAGTAAACAATTTGATTGTTTTTCCCAACTAAACAACAACAAAGGGGTTCTATTATTTTTATTCTCTTCCTTAAAAACCCTAAAACAAACTGTCCCTTAATCTATCATATATTGCCAAAAATACAGTTTTGAACTATTTTTTATTACATGGCAAACATGAACCAATATCGAAATTATATATACTATCACCATTAAAATTTTCAGGCGTTAATAGAAGAATTAGTAAATGGATTTTATAATTAAAACTCAAAAGTTAGTTGAGATAAAAAAAAGGGAAACTATTATTGGAAATACATGCAAGTTTATATAAAAATTTGAATGAGAGAGCAAGAAAATACTAACGTATGACTAATAGAAAATTAAGGAAATAAAATGTATATATTCTATTGGGTTCTCTAATTTGAAATTTGGACACTTGATTTAATTTTACAGTGTGTACATATATGCGCAAAATGGTACAAAGTGAGACTATTTGTATACACTATGGAATCTAAATGTATCTAAATTTCATACCACAACACTTTTTAAGCGTAACATTTGATTAATTCACATTATAAAAACTAATAATATAAGGGAAATGAGATGATAGTCATAATACTCCTTAAAATTTGGAGAAAAATGAGATTGAATTTCGCTCTAAATATATGTGCCCTTTGTCCAAAAGTTAGTCAATGATACAGTCAATATTTTATTTTGACAACACATAAAGTAATTGAATCAAATTTATAATCTTACTGCTAGAAAATATATTCGTTAGTCTGGCTTTCACACATTGTGCAATACTATTAATTATATACTCATTAGTTTGGCTTTCACACATTGTGCAATGCTATTATTTATATACATTAATTTCTCAATCACACCAAGCAGGTGACCAATCTTAAAATAATAAAACCTAAATGAAATAGTTGACTTGCACTCACCAAATCATAGTTGATCACAATTGGATAGTCGATCAAATGGCTAACAATTTGGTTTTTTATGAAAATTAATTTAACTTTAGAGTGGTATGTAATTTTAACCAAATCCTTTGTAAACTTTATTAGTTTATCGCCGAATTCATCTAATAACTTAATTATCTATGAAGTGTACGATGCAAAATGCAAGATATGTATGACAAGGTGTAGGTTTTCGAATTTTCAATATAATTATGTATATAAAATAAAAATTTAATTAATTGAGTACCAAATCGAAATGGAATATTTATTAAATTCATGGTCTTCAAATTATTGAAAAAGAAAGTTTTGTTTAGTTTGGGGCTAGGATAAATTGACAAAAATAATGAGTGGTCCAAATCGCTAGACATGTGGTTGTTACAATTAAATGCCCATTTGCATATACATCGATATTATCACAAATTAGGATGGCAACATTAATTTCTTTCTCAATACTAATTAGAATTATTAAATTCAAAAATTATCATAAGATGTGAGAATGTGGATACATATCATGACGATCAATATTAAAATCTTCTTGTAAATAGCGAATTTTAACCATGATTAAATTTCAGTTAAAAGTTTTTCAAAAAAAAAATTTCAGTTAAAATTATCATTTTTTAGTCCAAAAAAGTATGCAAATACAACTCCATTCAAACTGGCTTCATTCAACTGAAATACAATAAATCAAAGATGCAAATTTCAAGTAAACAAAGATAGCGGGCGAAAAAATGTTGGTGTTCAAAGCAAGAGCAAATATGTATTGTCAGTGTTAAGAACTTTTTTTTGCGTACACTAGTTACATTTCACTTCACGCAAAAAGAAGAGATTATGATCCAGCAAAATTGCAAAAAGACTTTGGAATATGATAAAGGCAAATTAGGGATGGTAACGGGTCGGATTCGGATCTATCTTGGATTTGATCCGGATCTGTTTGAATGTATTAGATCTGGATCCGTCCTTGATCCGTTGGATCTATAATTTTAGGATCCAATATCAAATCCGACGGATCTCACGAATCCGGGTCCATAAATGGATCCAAAACGGATCTATGTAATTAACATTTAATTCTTAGTTTCGGCTTCTATACTTGTACATTTCACCTTGTTTCAAATAGTTTACATGTTCATTTAGTTATTTTCATGCAATTGGATTTACATGGATCTCAAATAATATTAACTATCTAGTATTTTCGAGGTAAATAATAAATAAAAATATAAAATTAATCTTTAATTACGTGTCCGGATCTGGGTTTCATTGTAAAATCCGGATCCGGATCCATATCTGTTTTCTTGGATCCGGATCCAACCCAGATCCGACGGATCTATAAAAATAAGATCCAGATCCTAAAAAACGGATCCAGACCAGGTCCAGGATCCATTGCCATCCCTAAACCAAATTATGTTGGATTACGTAAAAACATGTCTTATACACATTAAATATGACCTAACTCATCCTAGAAGATACTTTAAGAAAAGATGATTGTCACATATATATAATGTATTGTATAATACCTTTGATTTAACTGATGTGAGATAATTCTAACACACCCCTCACACCCAATATTCATTTGGTGTGTGAAGTTTTAAGAATAGGTGGCTCAACATCGTAATCAACCTCTGATCCATGTAGATAATCCTCTGGGCATTGGAGAGTATCGGGCTCGATAGCTTGAGTGAACATATAAGTGAGTTTGAATTCATCAAACACAAAACCAATTAGTTTGTTTTAAGACTCAATATACACCACTTGTTATATTTGTTATGTCAAATAACACTACAACTTCAACACTCCCCTTCAAGTGCAATTGGACATGGACCGATTGTCACTTGTCAAACATCTCTTAGCAAATCTCTTCGAAAGTTCGAGGTCATCGAAGGATCTAGGCTCTCCGCTAACCTAATGCCACCATCTATCAATCATTTTCCTCAGCTTATCCCTCCTCTCTTTTCCTCTTTCTTTCTTCTTTCCACTAGTTTCTCTCTGATCATCCTGACTCTTCAATCCATTTTCCTTCTCATTTATCTTCAACCATATCCCCATGGCACGAGACGACTCTGTTTTCTTTTCTCCCTCTTTGACAATTTACACTTCTATTTTGCTACCTCTCGAAGCTCTTGAAGCAACGAATTCCCTTTTGTTGTTATTGTTGATAACTTGTTTTCGGGATGAAATCACTAAATTCTTTTTCCGTTAAAGATTCAACCTTTGCTCCTCTTAACTTCTGTTTCAACTTCTTGTTCGACATCAATATTGCTGCTTTCCAATCTAAAAACCGTAAGTCATGGGGTTTTTGGTTTTTTGATTTGAAAATTCTAGCAAAATTATAACTATATAAAAGTGAATTTAATGGAATTGAACTTAAATGTAAAAAATTGCTCCATCTATTTCAAATAACTATCGTGCTAAGACCTTAGAAAAATTTCGAAATGAGTATCATTTTTCGGATTTCAATGCACATTTTTAAATATTTTTTCAATTTTACCTTATTCAATGCACATTAGAAATGAAAGTATCCAATTAACTTTCAAATTAATAAAAAAGTATAAGGAAAAAAAGTACTTTTATTGCTTTAATTAATGTGATTTTGATATTCACAAACAACTTAAAACGATAGATATTTTGAAATGAATGGAGTATTATTTAAGTTTAATTGATATCAATAATATCTATATATATTTTTCGATATCAATTTAGTTTTTGTTTGATAAAATTATATGAATTACTCACATTTCACTGAATTAAATTATTATCGAGTAACATTATGCAGAATGTAAGTACATCTATTCAATTCAAAAGGTATCAATTGAAAAATAAATGAACTTAAACTACTAAACTTTTATCAATTACTATCACCTCTTGAAGAATTCTGGAAAAGGTAATAGAATTGATAAAAATATATTATATTTCTAAAAGAGAATAAAAATAAATTATAAATTGACTGTTTTGGTGATATCCCTGATCCAACCTGTATAAACTGAAGAAAAAATTCATAAAATGAATACGGGAAACACTGTTTTGGTGATATCAACACCACAAAAATCTAATACATTAATGGTGTTATAAAAGAGAGCCTAGAAGTACGTTTTTGCCGTTAAGATTCGTCGAGGGGTTTTTTTCTGGAATATCTTAGTTTGTCCCATCAAGTGGAGTCCCACCATTCTGCCACGTGTAAAACATATGTGGCTATTATTTGACATCTCAAAGCAATGAAACCCCACAGCCCATCCCCAATATACTGAAAAAGACCTTCTGTTTTTTCGACCTACCTAAACCAGCGGGCCCTACCTTTAACGTGGCCACGTCAGCATCGACTCACCCACAGGTGTCGTCACGCGCTTTGGCCGCGAAATCTTCATTGCCACGTGTTTTTCTACTTCCAGAACAACAGGGCCCCACCATGTTTGGCAGTTTTGTTTGTTATTAGTATAAAAACTGTGTTTTCTTAAAGCGTTCTTTCAGTTCCTACTTGCTAACTAAAAATATTAAGTGCTAATTATAGTCTCACGCGCCTAAAAAAGTTCATAAATGGATCTTTATTCGCTTATTATTTATGCGCGTGTAATTATAGGTGAGAGTAGGTATGATATTTGAAATTTTTAATTGCGGTGTTTCCTGATTCAACAACCGTTTTGCCTTGTAAACCACGTTCGTAAAAATCGAAACTCTATAAATACCAATTCCCTATTTCAAGCTTCTCTTCTTCTTCTTCTTCTTCTTCTCCTTCTCGCTATTTGGTTTTTGCATCGATTTGGTACAATACAATACGATCTTTAGCTTGATTCTCGTTCTCGTTCTCTGAGTTTTTGTTCTTGCGATTTAGCCTTTTAGTTTCTGCACCTCCTCTCTCTTTACACGCTGCGCTGAGCTGAGCCTTTCCAATCTTTTACTGTTTGGCTATCGAGAAACGGCCGGGAAATAGAAGGAATACGAGAGAATATAAGGTTATTTTCGTTCCTCATTGAATTTTGATTGCTTTATTTCCAATCGTCATTATTGATTTTCCAATTTGCGGTTTGTTTTCCGTTTGCCAGATTAACTGCATTTGAATTTCAGCATTTGCTGATGTTTTTTCTTTTTCGTATCCGATTATAGCTCTCTATAGTATAGATGCGTTGAAAGTTATCTTTGTAAACAATATAGTCTTGCAAGAAATGGTATCTTGTATCGGAGTCACCTGGACATTTTCCCCCTAAAATGTTTCTTTTATCGTTGCAGTTGAATGGCTTTATTCGTTGATATTTCGGAAAATTGTACATTTCCTTCATAATAATAATATATTTGTTTATCTAAGTTTTTTTTTCAATTATTTTGTTTATTATTGGCTTTATGCACCTTTTTCTGGTTTTTCTTCTTTAGTCCCTTTAGTTTTACATCAGCAGAATCCCTGATTAATCACATTTTCTCTGCGTATTGATTCTCAGTACTAGAAATCCTGCTTTTCTGCGTATTGATAAGATTCCTGTACTTAACATATTGATTCTCAATTTTCAATTGCCATCTGCTTTGACCGTTGCTGTAGAATGCCTGTTTGCTCACCCTATGGTGATTGTATATTCTCTATTGTTGCTTATATTTCAATATCCATTTGGTCAAAATCAAAATCTCCTTTTTGCAGAAGATTGAAGATATTCTGAGGAATTAGCAAACTCAGTTCCCATAGTCAGAAGTTCTGATTTGATATCTCTGTCGTCTGACACATACTTGCAGTGGCTAGAATATGACCATCCTCAGGTAAAATCAAAATTTTCTTTTCTTTTAGAAAAACTCCTATCCCACTCTGATTTTCCGTTCGGCACGTCTGACACGGTTTATCGCCATCAGATTTCAGGGCTTCTGCGGTTAATGGACAGTTCACCAACCAGCTGTGACAAGAAAACTCTGAAGAGGTGGTTTTTCATTGATAAAAGGGTTGGGTGAAAAGACATCTATTGAAAAAGCTTAGCAAAGCCTTAATCCCATCTGTTCGCCAATTTGATTAACAAATCTGGATCCTATGGACCTCTCAAATCATTCTGCTCCTGTTCTCACTGACCCTGCTCCTATAAACAAGTCCAGATTGGGAGTGCATTCTAGTGTATTGCCATACTCACCTCCTGGAACAATGTATTCCAATTTGTTCCTAACCATCCCTAGAAAGAAAACCGGAGTTTTAGACGATGTTCGCTCCAGTAGCTGGCTCGATGCTATGAAATCGTCGTCTCCTCCTCACAAGAGGATGGCCAAGGATCTTGGGGGTGATCTTCCTTCAGCTGACACTGATATCGCATACCGCACATGGATGGTAATTTTTTCTCTCTTTCTTAATAGCTGAACTACAATGATTTCTTTCTTTTGATGAATGATACGTATCCTCCTGTACTTGTGCAGCTTAAATATCCGTCGGCAATTGCATGTTTTGATCAAATTGCAAACTTTGCCAAGGGCAAGAGAATCGCGTTGTTTCTGGATTATGACGGTACTCTCTCGCCGATCGTTGACAACCCTGACTGTGCCTTCATGTCTAGTGCTGTAAGAATAGTTTTGTGAAATGGATATTCTGCTCATAGTTGTTTTCGTTTCTAATTTTATGTTATTTTCAGATGCGTTCTGTTGTGAAGAAGGTAGCACAATGTTTCCCAACGGCAATAATTAGTGGAAGAAGCTGTGATAAGGTTGTAGCAAGTTTATTTTGAAATCTTCGTTTTTTATTTATCTTTTGCTTCTGGGCTCATCTTTTGCTGGGTTATGGTAAACAGGTGTATCAATTTGTAGGATTGAATGAACTCTATTACGCGGGAAGTCATGGGATGGACATCGTGGGGCCTCGAGAATCTGTATCTGATGACTACTCAAATTCTTCCAGATCTAACGGCAAACAGGTCATATTTTGTGTTGGAGTTTTTTTCTGGATTTTGATCATTTCATTTTACCTTTTGCATTTGAATGAGGTTTTTCATATGTTGTGAATACAGGGCAAGAAAGTCAATTTATTTCAACCAGCTAGTGAATTCTTACCCATGATTGAAGAGGTATGTAAATCTCCTGTGTGGGATAGCAACAACATATCACGAGTTTTGGTTCTATACTTGGTATCAATTGAGCACTATAATTTATGTTCGTGAGCAGGTTCTTAATTCCCTTATCGAGAGTATCAAAATCATAAAAGGGGCAAAGGTGGAAAACAACAAGTTCTGCGTATCTGTACATTATCGTAACGTAGATGAGAAGGTAGCACCTTTTTCCCATTCTACGAATCTATGGTTTAATTCACTCATAAACCCATGTTCTAAATTTCCATACTTTGACTGCAGAATTGGACATTAGTTGCCCAATGTGTCCATGATGTTATAAAAAACTATCCACGCCTTCAGTTGACCCATGGGAGGAAGGTAATTTACCCATTTCTAGACGTTTATTATTTTCATTTTCCTTTTCTAAAATTCTATTATGTTCAGGTTTTAGAAATCCGACCTGTGATCAATTGGGACAAGGGGAAAGCTGTCACGTTTCTGCTTGAATCACTCAGTGAGTAACTTATTTATAGCCCAATAGCTCAAAATATTGAAGTTTTAATCCATCTGTAGCAATCTTAAGTAATAGCAATTAAAATATGTGTGATTAGGCCTAAGCAATTGTGATGATGTGCTGCCAATTTATGTTGGAGACGATCGGACGGACGAAGATGCGTTTAAGGTAAACCTCGAGATCCCGATCTATCTTTTCCTCACTCGGACAATTTTTTGTATGTGATGCAGTCATTAATTTGTGAAATGGAACTTGAAACAGGTTCTGAGAGAGAGAAACTGTGGGTATGGAATCTTAGTATCATCTGCTCCAAAAGAAACAAATGCCTTTTACTCTCTCAAGGACCCTTCAGAAGTACGGTTTTTTTTTACAATTTGAACTTTACTATAAAATATTTGACAAACGTAGTAGTTTAATTAGTTATCTTTCTGTTACAAATGTTCAGGTGATGGAGTTCCTGAAGTCCTTGGTGGCGTGGAAGAAATCTAGTGCTCTTTAAATATTATGAAGAATAATATATTAGGAGAAATAGAAAAACTGAAGAAAAAAGAGACGGACACATAGGATAAAATAGTAAAACATGTTATGGGTTTTAACAGCAGACGGTTAATTTTTGAACTGCACAAAGTCATTTTTGTCTTTGTTGTAAATTCTTATCATCCAAGTTGTGGTCTGGCTGGAATTGTCGAGTGTATCAATCCATTAATGCTCTCTACAGTTTATTTTACTAGAATTCTAATCATTTAATTGTTGATTCTTTCTCAATTTATGAAGTTCTTTTGTCATGAAATATTTTCTTGTTTCTGTTCAAGTGATTAATTCTTTAAATGTGTAGAATGAAGACGTTGGTTTTTAAGCAAACAGTTCAAAATATTTATATAATTTATTAATTTGTTCAATTTTAAATAATTTTCTTTTTTATTTTCAATTTTCCGTTTGGCATCCAAGAAAAATATGTTTATCTATTTGGTTTCACTTTTTCCATCTAGCTACCATTGTGCTCTATTAGCATTAACTGCTGCAACACATTACAAAGACCCACCTTAACTCCCTTTACTTTGTTACTTCGTTAGATTATAATTTAAGTAACCTTAAAAAACATGTGTTGTGATTTTACCATTTTTCAAAAAGGTTCATGTAGATAATTTTTTACAAAAGCACACTTGCATTTACAAACGCTATTAACACCGTTCGTGAAACTAACGTGACAATGAGTATTTTGGTACAAAAAAATATAAACTCCTTAAGTTTAACATGCCATTCATCCCACCATCCAAATTTCTTAATTTTTCTTAATCACTATTATTAAAAAAATCACTTTTTAGTAAAAAATAGTGGAACATCAAAAGACATGCCCACAGCCCCTTCACCTTCCCCTCACCGCTGGACTGTCACCGGCTCCACCGGAAAGATTCCGTTTGTATTCACCATTCAAACTCGATTTAGGAGTTACAGTTGCGGACATTTTACTTTTAATTAAACCTCAATTTCTTCAACTCTATTTCAACCTTTTTGTTAAAAAAAAAAAAAAAATTCAACCCAGATTATGCAACCAACCATTAAGTATTTGCTTGATGTACCTCCACTATAAACCAATTCAATAAAAGATGCGCTTAACATTTTGCCACTTTTTTCTGATCACGAGCCATTAAACCCTAATACCAAAGAATATTTCAAATTCAATTTCTATTTCACCGGCCAAAAATATTTCAATTTCACCGACCAAAGATGGCATATTTGCCATTTCTTCAGTTGAAATGGATTTACAGTATGGCATCGATGGTGGCACAAATGTCATTTTTTAGATTACAGTGAAACTACAAGGCATGTTTTTTAAGTTTACCCTTGTAATTTTGCATAATTTTATATTGAGTTTAAAAGTAGAGCAAAGTTAATGAGCACAGTTTTTAGGCAAAATTACAAGATTATGTATATTAGGCCAGGCTTGTCTTTGGAGTATAATTTCAAGCCCAGAAGCCCACATGGCAGTGGAAAATGTTCTGGTTTAGCCCGAATACTCATCGAAGTAAGAAGGTAGTCCAAGCCCAGTATGTTGGGATCTTATGATAAAAGTATTCTACAGTAAGAAAAATCTGTAACTTATCTCTCGAACGCGAGGTTGGAAGTTGTGGCTTTGACGCCCACCTTTTTTATAGAAACTAAGAATTCTATGCAAAAAGCCACTAAATATGTGTTGTCATGTGCATTTCTAAAATTATTTGAATATAGTTTTCATACTTAAAAAGTTGTGATTGCATTTAAAGTAATTCAATTGTATTTCATTTATTTAAATATAGTATTATAAAATGAGTTGAAATAAATCACATTCTATGAAATATATATATGTGTATGTAAGCCCATGTAGCTAGACTTAGATTACCAAATAATTTTTATAAAATCTAGTAAATTATTTGATTTTTAAGTAATATTCGGGGATTTTCATTAAGACTTATCAGGGTTGGGATCGGGATTTATCAGGTTGGGGAAATCTATTCCATACCCATTAGAGATTCGGAGATTAAAAAATCTTCATCTCCGTCCCGTCAACATTCTTATTGGGGGATCCCCGTCCTCATCAGGACGGATCTCCATCGGGTTCAAGAATTCTCCGCCCCACTTTCAACCCCAAACACCGCCACTACTATCGGCGTAACAAAATGAACATGTAGGTAGAATTCTGGTCTGATGAACAGTTAAATGGCTTATTTGTCACCAAATAGGCTCGGTCTTAAAAAGGCAAGTTGCGCTAAGATCTCAATTCTAGAGAACATCTGTTCCACTAATCGATAACATTTCGGACAATGATACCAACACCTCCATTTCTGATGCAAACTTCACGAGAGCATCAAAATTCAACTTGATTAAATGGTCCTATATAGATGGAATTATGAGAACAACGAATTTTCTTGTTATTGATCAACTTAATTATTTTAGTTAACATCGATTAGACATAATACAAGTGGTATATTCATAAAATGGGTGAGGTGATTAGAGTTTGAAAAATTATTTAAATTAATTTAATAGTTAACTAGAACATATGTGATAAGTAGAAATAATAAAATTTCAGATTAGGTAAAGAAAACGGTTCTAGAAATTAGAATATGTTTTTCTTTCAGCCGTTGACATCAATTAAATAATTACCCGGGTTTTCTTATTTTTTTCTTTACTTCGACAACAGGTGATCAAATGTTTAAAGTCACAACTACTACTCCAATTATAATTTTTTATATTTTACTATTTTTATAAACACTTTATTTTAGTGGTCCAAATTATAAATATCATTATACGACACTTTTTTATATAAATGATAAATATATTCAAAATAACATTATTTGAATCTTGATAACAATTAAAATTTTTCACCCCATTTTTACAAATGTAATTAATGAATATTTAATCTGAATTTCCTCTCTCATATACTCAATGTACTTTACCAACCAAGTTCCACATTGTAAATACATTTTCCGGTCTTTGAAAATTTAAAAGAAGTGGAAAAACTATCAACCAATGCAATATAAAAACAATTTAGTTGCATTATGATTAAAGTGTACGCCAAAGTTCATACTACTATTTTATAAGAAACTAAAGTAACTAATCGCCATACGCAAAGTGACCTCCTATGCCAAACAAAAGCTGGATTTAGAAATCTTAAAAAAAGCATCTACAACAGTAATAATTCAGATGGTATCAGGATAAAATTCTGAGCCAGACATTTCATAAATTCGGTTCCAAAATCGAACTCATGTTAATGTGATTAAATTGGTGCTCTAAATATTAAACGTAATAAATTGTCCAAAGAAAATGTAAAATAATTTTCAATTTTGTATAATGTTTTAGTGAATTATTTTTATATGCATGTTCGTTAACAATTTAGAATCTTATTTTAGGATTATTCTCATTAGTCTAACTAATAATAACTATAAGAAAAACTAGAAAATATTAATTTAAGCTAAAAATGGTTGGGAATATATCATATGACAACAGCTATCCCAAATAAAAATAATTCGACACATTTAATTGACAATTATATTTGAATTAGGAAACTGATCTTACTATAAATAAAACAATATAGAGTCGACGTTAAAACTAGTTGTAGCAAACATAAAATAATATAGAGAAATTAGGCCCTCCAAAAAATCAACAAAATATAAAAGCAAGTTCCTTTAGACTTCTTTTTAAAAAAATCTGACTAATTAAAAATCCTCTTTAGCACATTAAAAGTCAAAGTTTTCTAACAAATCCGCATACATGGATTGCACTCATTGTAATACATGATTTGTTCGCGAAAACATAGTACATTAATGTGCTCATATATATATATATATATATATATATATATATATATATATATATATATATATATATATATATATTTATATATGTATGTATGTATGTATGTATGTATGTATGTATTCACGCGCACGACTTAAATTGATTTAAGTCATACTATTTATAAAACAATATCTATTCTATGGTATCAAATTGTGACATAAATTTTTTTTTTTTTATAAACAGTAGTATCAACTAAATTTTTTGAGTATTCGGGAAAAGTTAATACTAAAATAATTAATGAACAATGTACAAAAAAATTGCAATGACGTGGTTATGATTAAAAACTATTTCAATATCATAAGAATATGATAAGAATTAGTCAATAATAAAATCAAAGTCCCGGAGTGAACGGAACACCAGTTGCCGGCAACCACGATCGGCCAGCAATGAGGCTGTTAACAGTAAAACTCGAAGCTACCTGTGAGTTAGTAATCACATGATACCCTTTCCAATTTACCCTCCGTGCAGTCGAAGATCCAGGCCCCATATTTTTGTACTCCCCATAATACAGAGTATTAAGAGCAAAATTAGTGTTAAGCCATTTCGACCAACCGGCCGGATTAATAAAACTGTCAATGTAACTCTTAAGAATAACTGTTCGAGAATATTGCATCCAAGGTCTCCCTAAGTATGTCTGAAATTGACTCACTACTGGTTTTAAGTCAGTTGCGGGCAAAATTTGAGAGTTGTGGATTGAAATTCCGGTGTTTTGATACGGGTCGTTTCGGCCTTGTGCTGTGATCATGTTGGATTGACCTCTTAAGGGTCTTCTAACATAAATTATGCAGTTTTGAAAAACAACTGCTGCATTGCCAAAAATGAAGTCAATTGTTCCGTAGATATAACATGATTTGTAAAATTGTCTCTGAGAGTGAACGAAAAGAGTGTCTTGATATCCTTGAATTGCACAACGATAGAAAACTGATAGGTCAGAGGCTGATCGGAGGGCTACTGCTTGTCCTTTTGTAGGGCCTGCTGTATTTCTGAATGTTATACCCCGTGCTACGAACCTAAGTCCATCAATGCCTGCATCCATTTACATACCATTTTTATATGACTAACAACATGTGACTTGTGTCGGCACAAAATAAGATATTTGAAAGATTATCATCCAATTCTATAATTTTATTCAGAAAAAACATATTATAAAAATGATGTTGTATGTACAAAAAAAATCAACCATTAAATGTAATATATCATCAAATACGTACTAACAATGTTGTTAAATTTGTTATGCTTTTTGCTAATAATTTTTAAATTCAGCTTCACTTCTACATTAAAATATACGACATATGTTTATTTATCAAATCCCAAAACTAAATTTATTTTCATTTTTTTATCTTTTCATTACAAATTGTCCACAATTTAATTTGGAACATGCAACAGGAATAATTCTAACCTTTTTAAATGCTAAAACACATCTATCCTCGAAATTAGCTCATTTAACTTCGACATATTGATGGAATCTAATAATGCATGAAATTGTATGACTTTACACACAAATACTATTAATTTTATGCACAGACAATAATTAAACAACAATTGTATAGTTTGTTAGGGGTATGAATAAAAATTTACTAACAAGCACGATATGATATGTATATTGCATCATGAAAATACCAATTGATAGTGCATCTTAATTGAACAAATTGACTAGATCGTTTTGATTTGATATACAATACAGAATTTTATAAGATGAGATCAATATAACAGTCCATAGAGCATTTCCCCCTATTATTTATCATCCTATTTAAGTCAACTACGGAATTAAATATCTTCAATTGCACGTGATAATGGATGCACTCTACTTCTTTTTATTGATAAGCAATTTCAAATATAGATCTAATTGTTATTTTCCCTTACCAATAAAATTAACATATAGAACCCCTTTTTCAAATTATAAAATTATAAAATTAAAAAATTGTGTATGGCAAGAGTGAAAACATGGAAAAAATATCAAATTAATTAAGAACGGAATTCAAACTTACCGGCGGTTGCACTACTGTAAGTTGTATAACCAGCTTTAACACTTCTACCACTGGTAATTATTGTATACCGGAGTCCATCTCCGACCAGCCAAATATTATTATTATTAATCCCAACCTCAATATTTTCTTGATAAACCCCTCTTTTCACATGTATAATAAACCTAGTACCGTATCTCCTCTTGGCCGCCGCATTGATCGCCGCCTGAACCGTCCTAAAATGGCCGGAACCATCCTGAGCCACCACCAGGTTCGCCTTGGCAGTCAACGCCGTTGACTCTAGCAGACTCCGCTCCCTCCTAGAAAACCACCTCGGAAAAAACCCATGCTCCGTGTAATTTTTGTCTTGTACGGAGAGCAAAACGCCGTTGATCGCTAAACTGTTGCTAATAACCTCGGACAAATTGTTGGATTTAATCGGAGTAATGAAATTGGACACGTTGAGATCAGAAGAACCTGAGTGGCACGTGCCAATGTTGGTCAACGCAGTGCTTAGCCACGTTTGGGCGTCAAAAGTCGTGCATTTGGAGCTGTTGGCTAGGCCTTGAAGTGTTCGGTTGAGTTGATAGATTGTGTCGGAATGGAGCTTGTAACAGTCTGCCCAAACGGCTCTTTGCGGGTGATTTTCGCAGTTATTTCGCATTTTGTTGATTTTTTGGTGTGCAGTAATGGCTCTTTGAAGGGCTATTTGGACCAAAATCGTGCGGAATTCGGACATGTGTTTGAACGAACAATGTTTGTTGTGTCTTTGATTCATGAAGTAGTTACAGGTTTCAGGATGGGGAGTTTCATTGCACCACCATGTGATATTTGCTGCAGATTTTGTAGTAGAAAAATTTGTAGAGAAGAAGGAAATGATTATAATCGCTAATAATGGCCTAATTTGAATTGCCATTGTTTTGATTTCTGATTAATATTTGCTTTGTTTTTCCTGGGGGAAAGAGAAAGAAAGAAATGATTTGATAGGGTAGGGAAGCGATTGAGAATTTATGTACAGTACATAAATGATAATGCAAGGTCTAAAATGTATAAAATATAATATAAAGTATTTGTAGTTTTCAATATTGGCTTTACTTAATGTGCTGTGTAGTACTGCAAAAGGAAAAACTCCATGTTTGCGTAATTTTTTATTTCTTATTTACAAGTTTTACAAGAAAAGAGAAAATGATTAAATTTTGGCAGGAGGATACACTTTTAAGCCCCTTGTTTTTAGGGTTTTTATGTTATTGAGATTCAACAGGCACTTGATGTTTGTAACTGAAACATAGAGCCATTCAACAAACAAGTGTCGAAAAGCTCCCAAAAAATGATTTCTACTTTCTAGTACGAAAAATTAAACACATTAACGTAAAACGTGAATGTATATACGAAATAAGTGACAACAAATTGTTTTGTAACTTTTGCTACCAAGAGTATAGAATTTTGTAGCCATAGATTGGACGACAATAAATTTTTGTTACATCCGCTAGCTCTATAAATTTGTAAAACATATGGATTTTAAACAAAATTCAATATAAATTTTATGTGAATTTTATTGTAACTTTGTTTCTGATAAATTTATCATCACTTTCCCTTTTAGAATCAGATTTCAAATAACAAATAAGTGACTATAAAATGCAAAGTATGTTTACTTTACCTACCACATATAACAACAACTTTTAAGACTTTTCTTCTGTTACTTTGTTTTTTTAGAAAGGTTTAATGTATCGATGGATACCCGAACTTGTCCCGAAAAATTCAGTGTCCTGAAATTTTGAAAATGATCTCGTAACTTTCTCGATTTTCAAAAAATTGCATCACTTAACCTTGAAAATCAATTATCAACTTTTGGTTGATTTGATTTTTCAAAAATATCATTTTTCTTATTTTCTATTTCTAATCAGAAATTAGCATGTTGCATTATGAGAACGAAATGATGCAATTTTTGAAAATTAAGGAAATTACGAAGTCATTTTAAAATTATATGTCAGTAAATGTTTTAAGATAATTTTGGATAACTATTGATATACTAACTCTTCTACAAGTAAATAATTATATTGCTACTTCTCACTATCAACATAAGTGATATAATGTTCCACAAAAAAAATGATTTTTACTTTTTAACACAAAATCACTGAAGCACTCAACTTTTAAAATTTTATTGTTTTATTAATTTTGGGTAGTAAAATTTATGTGCAGGGATTCTCTAAATTAATTTGGAATAAAGTAAGAGAGATAAGGGTTTGAGGAAGTGAGAGAAAACATTTTTTAAGAGATTTGTCCTAATAAATCTTCACCCTTCAAAGTGGAATAGAAAGAAAGCTATGATAGTCTCAAATGTACTCTAAAGAATTTTAGAGGATCTTTATCTAAAATTTACATAACAATTTTCATATTGTCAACATCGACACTTCTAATTATAACGATAATAACTAAAGAACATTGAGAAAATTGAGCTCAATTTGCTTTTTTATTGATTAATTTGAGAGATTGGACACGGAAATAAAGGCATGTAAAATAAAAAAACTTAGGGACTTGATATAAAATGGTGAAAGAATTGAGCAACTTAATAGCAAAACAAATGGTGGTTAATTATATTAGTACAAAATTACAGATCCCAAACCATATTTTAATTAAAATTGATCTGCAGCGTAATTAAGGTACGACAGAGGGCATAGTATTGGTCGCCTTTTGCGGGTAATGGCTTGTGAGTAATTAATAAAGCCGGCGGCGGCTTTCAATTTTCAAAATTCCACTGTCGGTGATTATTACAAAGATTAAACTTTAACTATACAAACTCAAGTCAACAGGGTTGAGCAAAACTCGACTCCGTTAAAAAATTGAACTAAACTGAAAATCGAAAAACAAACTGAATTATTTTGGTACGGTTTTAAATTAAAATTATATTTTTTTAATTAATTTTATTCTGTAAACTAATTTTTTAACATGAAATGATGAAAAATCAATATAAATAATTTTTAACATCTGTAACTTGTTATTGGTTTAAAAAAAAGTCCTTAATTTTCAAGTATTAAATGTAAATTGAATATGAAATTAATTATTAAATTAATTTAAAATTAGCTAAAATTTATTTTTCGATTTTCAGTTCAATTTTCGGTTTTAAACCGAAACCAAACCGAAAACCAATAACATAAATATATAGAACCGAAACGGAACCGAATATTTCGGTTCGATTTTCGAATTTTTCGATTATATTTGCTCTCCTCTACTCACATACGTGTGGTTATGCCTTGAACTATCAACATTTCAAGAAATAAACTACGCAAGCAACAATATCTTTTGTAATTTGCTAGCTCTGCACAAAATAATTAAACTAAGTCTCTAATTAACTAATATCGTATTTACAAAGAGTCATCTAGTAGGCTATCAGCCGGCTAATATGGCAATGTCACATATCATTCCTATGCAACATCATTATATTGTCCGTTTTAATTCATAATTGAACATCTTAAAAAAGAAGCCTCTGTATTAACAAGTTACATAATTAATAATTTCTCATTTACAACAAATACTAAGATCCAATAGATATTGAAATATGAAGTACTCTCTCCAATTCCTAATGCTCCCTCCGTCTACTAAGGATGTATTTGAAAACAAATCCCATAAGAATATGAAAAGAATTGAATTGAATTAATTCAAGATAATTAATTGATTTCTCAAAGAAATTACTTTGTTTGAAAACTTCACTTATATTAAAGAATTCAATTGATTGTTAACTAAATATTTAATATTTTTTCAAAATAATTTATACAAGTATTTTGACTATTTGAACTAAAAGCATATGAGAAGGTAAAATAGTAAAAAATAACATTCAAAGGCATAATTTAAATGAATTCCTTTGAAATCTAGCAATTTTTTGTAAGATTTTTGTTCTTTGAATTTACAAGAATTCAAATCTTGCATGATTTGAATTCTATCAATATTTGTTTGGTTCTAAACAAGAGAATTTGACAAAGTGAATTCTTTTGAATTGAAATCTTTCAAAATGGACATTTCCAAACACACCCTAAATATTGTTGTTTTAGAGGGATTTTGATGTCTCTTTTTTATTGTCATTTTGTATTTCTAATGTGTTTTTTCTCTAAGTTTTTCATTTTTACCCCTATTAATTTGTTCAACTTTCATGATAACCATATTTTAATCTCCAATAACAAGATGAGAAGACTGTATGAATCAAAATTCAAACATATTAATGAAGTCTTGAAAATATAGTAGGACATTTATGAAAGTGTAAGTTAGTAAATCACCTCATCCGGTTTAAGAGAATAGGGCCTAAGACATTTAATGTGCTACTAAAATGATTAGTTTATCCCTTTTATTTTAAAATAAAATTCTCTTCATTCTTAATTAATAACCTAAATTAATTTAAATTTAATCTCTTTCTTAATTAATGTAAGGGTAAATTAGAAAAAAATGTTGAAATGTGCATTGATATTCTAAAACGATAAATAAAAGGAATCAAGGTAAAAAATCTAAAATGAGTAAGCTTGATTTCACATTAATTTACTCTCCCAATAATCAATGGTTTGCTGTGTCTAACAAGAGTTCAGTATATCAAAATGAAAAGTCACAAGGTTCAATTTTTTTTAAATAAGAACCCAGATGAAAAATACCAAATTTTCATTATTTTATAATTGGAGAATGGCATACATATTTGAAAAATCGGTTATAAAGTGAATTTGAAGCAAGGATCCCTTAAAAGGAAGAAGCAAAGTCATAAAATACTCAAGCCCCTGCCTTACGTGTTCAGTTTTAGCATTATAGTCATCCCATGTGCAGTTTTAGTTTGTAGGGAAAGCAAACCAAATCAAATAATCAAGCCATTTCATTATAAATACATTTTATTTAAGATGACTTCAATTTTTTTTTTCATTAATCCCCTTTAGAATGTATGTTCTGGATGTCACTTAAATTACACGTACCAAAATTATTCAAAGGATATATTATATGATATTTCTTGAATTAATAAATTGGAATTTGTGGTTTCCAGTGATTTGGTGTTCTATTTCATGATGAAACATTACGAAAATTTGTGGTCTTTTATTACCTGAAGCAATATCTAATTAATTCAGCAAGTTAGATTTTGGACCGGATCGATAATGCTTTGCAGGATAACTTTGGGCTACATTTTAAATCAGTCAAATTTTAGGCCCATAATTTTTATATTGTTATCATATGTAATTTAGCTACACTAATAACTTGTTTGTTTACAGTAAAATATTTTACGAGAAAATGTTTTTTTAAATATTTTGATGTTTGTTTAATTGTGAAATTAAGTCAAACTAAAATGTTTACCAGTCAATGATAATACAAACAAGAATAAAACGAGGAAAATATTTTACCTTAAAAAAAGGGAAACATTTTCCCTGAACGTTGTCATGGTCGTTTTTTACTTGGCTACCTCCACACTATTGCCTTCAGTTAAGCCCCTTTATTCCCACTTCATTATTTTGATTTGATTTTTATTTTTTTTATTGTTATCATTGGAAATTGAACTTTCATAGTTAAAAAAATTTATTTAATTTTTTATGTATTTTACAAATTATATATATATATATATATATATATATATATATATATATATATATATATATATATATATATTATTGAAAATAATAACCTGAATAAATATATAATATATTTTAATTTTTTTGAAAAATATTTTTCATTATTCTAGCCAAACGCAGAAAAATATTTCATTTTCCTGCAGAATATCTTCCCTTGCATAAAGTTTTCCTTTTAGGGTCACTTTTCTACAAATAGGACCTAATACTAAATTTTTTTGTTATGCTAAATAATTTGGCTTCATATAGAAGATCTGAGTTTCTTATTATCTGGTGGCTCAAAGTTATCCCTGTTACATTGTTTAAGCACTCATATTGGATTTTAAATTAAATTACTTATCTCTTGTAAAAAATGTTGATACAACTTTGGTTGTTATTCAATATAAAACACTATGCTAAATTTTCGATTAAACAACAAAACAAAAATTGATTCCATTTAACTTATTTTGTAACAACCTTCAAAAGTTGTTCCAATCTTACTAAAATTTCACAACAAACTCAAATTTGTTATAAAGCAATCTTTAGCTCAACATAATAATAAAGAAGAAAATAAGATGGAGAGAATATGAGAAGAAATTTGTATTTCTGAATATGAATCATTAGTCATCAATGAGAATTACAAACACATATTTATAGGAAAAACTAATAGAAAGAGATAACTACAAACATTAATCATATAAATCTAATAAGATTTTAAGTTCTTGTAAGAAACTTGGACATCAAGTCCTTTATTTAGAAAGGACTTCTAACAAAATTTACTTTTCTAACATTATAACTTACTATTTTTGTTAAATAAAAACTTTTTTGGTAATAATAATGTTACCCCTCGATGATTAAAATCACGACATTTGATATTTTCAAGGGTAAATTTCAAAAAAGTACCATGTAGTATTGATCGTTTTAAAAATGGTGTTTGTGGTATTTCGGGTCTTCAAAGGGGGTTTGAGGAATTTTTCCATCAGCAAAACAATTCTGTTCCGTTAACAACGTTACTTTTGATGATGTGGCATAAGATAAGTTTATGAAAACCCATTTTCATCAGGGTATTTTTGAGAAATATCATTATCTCATCTATCTCATCTCCTACATCTATTAAACCCTAATCTCAACCTTCATCCATCAGCCACTAGCCATTATTTCATCTTCTTCCTTCTATATACCCTAAAATTAAAATTAACCCTTTCTTTCCATGATTTCTCTCCTTTCTACTGCTCCTTATTTCTCCATTTTCATGGCTCTCCTTTACACTGCTCCTTAAGCCACGTTAGATCACCCCCCCTCTCTTGTTCGGTTTTCGCAGATTAACCCTCTCATTGGGGTTTTCTTCGCTAGAATAATTGATTTTCTGCCTTAATTTATCGACGGCGGGTCTGACGAAGATAGGGAACCCGATGGTGAGATTAATTGAGAAACGATCGGAGTTTGTAGAACAAAAGGTGTTGTGGTTAGGTTTGTTGTCGACGTTGGATCTGCAAGCTTTGGGTTCAGAATTGAAGATTAGCTGTTCACCGGCGGCGAAGATGGTCAGGGAAGAACGAGCAGAGACAACGGTGAGGCATAGATTGACGGTGGTGACCCGATTTGTTCTGAAATTGCTATTAGAATAACTTAAGTGGATTAGAAGGTGTTGTGGCTGGGTTTGCTGTCGATGTTTGGATCTGCAAGCTTTGGGTTTGAGATTGACGGGAAGCTGTTCGAAATTGGGTGCAAAAAGAATCTACTTCTGGGTTTTGATTTTTGATGAGTTTTGCTTTGATTGGGTGCAAAAACAAGCTGTTAAGGCTAACCGAATTTTGAGTTTATCATTTCAAGGTTTTGATTTTTGATGAGTTTTGCTTTAGTTTTGATTTAGATTTACAGATTTGGATTGAGTATTTTTTTAATTGGTGCGTGTGAATTTTTGAAACACAGATGTGTAATAATTGAACGTTGGTGTTTTGAATTGAGTTTTTATTTTTTTAACAGATGAAGAACATAACAGAAAGAAAAGAGAAGAAAAGAAAAGAAAAGAAAAGAAAAAAATAAATTAAATTAAATATAATTTTACAAAAATGCCCCTTACCACGTTAGTAGAACTGACGGTGTTAAAAAAAATTCCTTGTTTCGTTAACGATTCGAAATCTCAGACCCCCTTTTGAGACCCGAAATACCACAAGCACCCTTTTGAAAATGATCGATACCACAGCGCACTTTTTTGAAGTTTAACCAAATTTCAATTATTGAAGTTTAGTTGCTACGAATGATAAAATACTACCAACTGGATCTTTAGCACTTGTAAATTCCCTACTGATTTTGCGTCCACTCTCTTAGTCTTTATTTCGAAGTCTGAGAATCCCTCTTGTACCAAGGATTAAGCCCATTGCTTGTTGCAGTTTCTTTTTCCAAATGTGTGTCTAAGTTCATTTGTAAGAGGTTAAGTGCGGTTCTCTCTTTTATCGTTCATGATAATCAGGGGGCTTTTATTCA
Source organism: Euphorbia schlechtendalii (assembly GCA_949673415.1). Lineage (NCBI taxonomy): Eukaryota > Viridiplantae > Streptophyta > Magnoliopsida > Malpighiales > Euphorbiaceae > Euphorbia > Euphorbia schlechtendalii. The sequence continues at coordinate 1,600 of CATIWQ010195551.1, read as the reverse complement.
AGGGAGGTCCCTAGCTCATAATATCTTAGTTCTTCAAGATATTTTGAGGCACTATGGTCGGAAGAATGTTTCGGCTCGTTGTTTTCTTAAGGTAGACCTTAGTAAAGCATATGATACTATGTCTTGGAGCTTTGTTGAGGATCTTTTGAATGCTCTTTCCTTCCCCACTAAGTTTTTTGGTTGGATTATGGCTTGTCTCCATTGTACTCGTTAATTGGTTATGCTTAATGGTAGAATTTAGGGGTCGTTTATTGGTAAAATGTGTCTGAGACAGGGGGATCCTATGTCCCCTCTTTTATGTGTCTTGGTTATGGATTATTTAACTCGGGTCATGTTGCATTTTTCCAAGTTCCATGGATTGGGATTTCATCCAGGTTGTAAACTCGTTAGCCTGAATTCTCTATGCTTTACGAATGACCTTATCCTTCTCTGCAAAGTTGATTTTCCTTCTTTTAAGGCTTTGAATAAGGGTCTTGCATTATTCTTGAGTGCTACGGGGCTTAGTGTGAACTTTGGGAAGTCAAATTTTTATATGGCCGGTGTGGCCGGGGAGCTTAAAGTTTCCCTTCTTGGTTTGGCGGGGGTTAAGGAAGGGTGTTTCCCCATTGTGTATTTGGGCATCCCTCTTAAGCCCACCAAATGGAATAAGTCTAACTGTGCCAAGGTGGTTGATAAGATCAGGAGTTTTATAACCTGTTGGAGGATTAGGTACTTGTCAGTTGCGGGGAGAATTCAACTGATCTCTTCGGTCATTTTTAGAGTACGTGCTTACTGGAAGAGCGCGTTCTGCCTGCCTAGTTCCGTCATCAAGGAGATTGATAGGATTTTCAAGAGTTTCCTTTGAGGTGAGAGTGATTCAAAACGGAAAATTCATAATATTGTCTGGGAAAAGATTTGTCAACCTAAATCTTTGGGTGGTTTGGGGTTTAAAGATGGTAGACTTTGGAATAAATTCTGCATGGGTAAGTTTGTTTGGGCTATTGCGTTTCATAAGGAATCTCTATGGCTACGCTAGATTCACAATATTTACTTAAAATAATTGGGATTTCTGGACTATGAATGGGAATTGCAATAGCAACTGGTATTGGAGGAAGATTTTGGCTCTTCGTCTTATTCTTTCTGCCACTGTTCTACAGCCGCTACAGTAGCTAGGAACTTTCAATCTGCTTTGTGTTATTTGCATGGTTTTGAAAATCGAACCGGATCGGCTGGTCAGACCGGGTCGGACCGGAACCGGCCACTGATCCGGTCGGTTTTCACCCGGTTCAAGGTCTGGTCAAAGACCGGACGTTGACCGATTGAACCGAAAACCGGTTGCTCCAACCGGCCGGTTCACTTATTCTTGTTCAAAATAATATTTTTTTAAAGTTTTTGCAATAGGTAGGAATCGAACTCATGACCCTCAGCTTATTATTTATTATGCCTACCATTCAACTACAACACTTATTTGATACATATTTGTATTATAATTCTTTTATAATATCTATATAAAATTTTTACTTAGTTTTAAATTACCTATTTACTTTATTTATTTAGTGTATTGTGTAAATAAATTCACCATACCTTATTTAAATAATATTTTTTTAATTTTTAGAAAATC
>CATIWQ010195543.1:0-60000 GCA_949673415.1 Euphorbia schlechtendalii | reverse complement strand
AATCGACCTTTGGACCTTTTAGAGTGTGATAAACACGATATGACCATAAAAGGCATGTGTCAAAGTTTTCACGAAATTGTTGTCCCAAGAAATCGGTGCATGTTTTTCAAAGGTTGACCTTAAAATCGACCATTGGACCTTTTAGAGTGTGATAAACACGATATGACCATAAAAGGCATGCATCAAAGTTTGCACGATATTTCATTCCCGGAAATCGGTGCGAGTTTTTTAAAGGTTGACCTTAAAATTGACCTTTGAACCTTATAGAATGTGATAAACACGATATGACCATAAAAGGCATGCGTCAAAGTTTTCACGAAATTGTCATTCCTGGAAATCGGTGCATGTTTTTCAAAGGTTGACCCTAAAATTGACCTTTGGACCTTTTAGAGTGTGATAAACACGATATGACCATAAAAGGCATGCGTCAAAGTTTACACGATATTTCATTCCCAGAAATCGGTGCGAGTTTTTTAAAGGTTGACCTTAAAATCGACCTTTGGATCTTTTAGAGTGTGATAAACATGAAATGACCATAAAAGGCATGCATCAAAGTTTTCACGAAAATTCATTCACGGAAATCGGTACGAGTTTTTTCAAGGTTGACATTAAAATCGACCTTTGGACCTTTTAGAGTGTGATAAACATGATATGACCATAAAAAGCATGCATCAAAGTCTTTTACGAAATTTTATTCCTTGAAATCGGTGTGAGTTTTTTCATGTTTGATCTTAAAATCGACCTTTTGACCTTTTAGAGTGTGATAAACACGATATAATCATAAAAGGCATACGTCAATGTTTTCACAAAAATTCGTTCCCATAAATCGGTGCGATTTCAAGGTTGACCTTAAAATCGACTTTTGAAACTTTTACAATGTGATAAACACGATATGACCATAAAAGGTATGCATCAAACTTTTCACAAAATTTCATTCCCGGAAATCGGTGCGAGTTTTTTCAAGGTTGACCATAAAATCGACCTTTGGACCTTTTAGAGTGTGATAAACATGATATGACCGTAAAAAGCATGCATCAAAGTCTTTCACGAAATTTTGTTCCTAGAAATCGGTGCGAGTTTTTTCAAGTTTGATCTTAAAATCGACGTTTTGACCTTTTAGAGTGTGATAAACACGATATAATCATAAAAGGCATACGTCAATGTTTTCACAAAAATTTGTTCCCATAAATCGGTGCGATTTCAAGGTTGACCTTAAAATTGACATTTGGAACTTTTAGAATGTGATAAAAATGATATGACCATAAAAGGTATGCGTCAAAGTCTTCACAAAATTTTGTTCCCGGAAATCGGTGCGAATTTTTTCAAGGTTGACCTTAAAATCGACCTTTGGACCTTTTAGTGTGTGATAAACACAATATAACATAAAAGGCATGCGTCAATGTTTTCACGAAATTTCATTCCCGGAAATCGGTATGAGTATTTTCAAGGTTAACGTTAAAATCGACCTTTGTACCTTTAAGTGTGTGATAAAAACGATATGACCAGAATAGGGATGAGCCAAATTTTCAGGAAATTTCATTCCCGGAAATAGGTGTGAGTTTTTTCGAGTTTGACCTTAAAATCGACCTTTGGACCTTTTATAGTGTGATAAACACAATATTGACCAAAAAAGGCATACGTCAAAGTTTTCACAAAAATTCGTTCCCGGAAATCGGTGTGAATTTTGTCAAGGTTGACCTTAAAATCGACCTTTGGACCATTTAAAGGCGTGCGTCAAGTTTTCCCAAAATTTTGTTCCGTGAAATCAGTGCGAGTTTTTAAACGTTTTACCTTAAAATTGACAGTTGGACTATCTATGAGTGTGATAAACACGATATGACAATAGAAGGCATGCGTCAAAGTTTTCAAGAAATTTTGTTCCCGGAAATCGGTGCGTGTTTTTCAAAGGTTGATCTTAAAAGCTACCTTGGGACCTTTTAGAGTGTGATAAACATGATATGACCATAAAAGGCATGCGTCATAGTTTTCATGAAATTTCGTCCACGGAAATCGGTGGGAGTTTTTGAAGGTTGACCTTAAATTCGACCTTTGGGCCTTTTAGATTGTGATAAACACGATATGACCATGAAAGGCGTCATTAAAGTTTTCACAAAATTTCATTTCCGGAAATCGGTGCGAGTTTTTTCAAGTTTTACTCTAAAATCGACCTTTGGAAATTTTAGAGTGTGTTAAACACGATATGACCATAAAAGGCATGCGTAAATGTTTTCACAAAATTTCATTCCCAGAAATCGGTGCTAGTTTTTTAATGGTTGACCTTAGAATCTACCGTTCGACCATCTAAGAGTGTGATAAACACAATATGACCATAAAAGGCATGCTTCAAAGTATTCACGAAATTTTATTCCTTGAAATCGGTACGAATTTTTTCAAGGATGACCTTAAAATTGACTTTTGGACCTTTTAGTGTGTGATAAACACGATATGACCATCAAAGGCATGCGTCAATGTTTTCACGAAATTTCGTTACCGATAATCGGTGCGAGTTTTATCAAGGTTGACCCTAAAATCGACCTTTGGACCTTTTCATGTGTGATAAACACGATATGAAAACTAAAGGCGTGTGTCAAATTTTCACGATATTTTGTTCCCCGGAATCAGTGCCAGTTTTTTAATGTTTTACCTTAAAATCGACCTTTGGACTATCTATGAGTGTGATAAACATGATATGACAATAAAAGGAATGAGTCAAACTTTTCAAGAAATTTTGTTCACGGAAATCGGTGCTAGTTTTATAAAGGTTTATCTTAAAATCGACCTTTGGACCTTTTAGAGTGTGATAAACATGATATGACCATATAAGGCATGCGTTAAAGTTTTCAAGAAATGTCGTTCACGGAAATCGGTGCGAGTTTTTTGAAGGTTGATCTTAAAATTGACCTTTGGACCATTTTAAAGCGTGATAAACACGATATAACCATAAAAGGCTTGCGTCATAGTTTTCATGAAATTTCATTCCCGTAAATCGGTGCGAGTTTTTTCTAGATTGTGATACACACAATATGACTATAAAATCAACCTTTGGAACATTTTAGAGTGTGATACACACAATATGACTATAAAAGGCACAGTCAAAGTTTTCACTAAATTTCATTCATGGAATTCGATGCGAGTTTTTTTTAAGGTTGACCTTAAATTCGACCTTTGGACCCTTTTAGAGTGTAATAAATATGATATGACCATTAAAGGCATGCATCAAAGTTTTCAAAAAATTTCGTTCCCAGAAATCTGTGTTTGTTTTTTTAAATTTTATGATTAAAATAGACCATTGGACCATTTAAGAGTGTAATAAACACGATATAACCATAAAAGGGACCCGTCAAAGTGTTCACGAAATTTCGTTCCCGTAAATCGGTTCGAGTTTTTTAAAGGTTGACCTTAAAATCGATTTTTTGACTTTTTTTGAGTGTGATAAACACGATATGACAATAAGAGAAACGAAATTTTCACGAAATATTTAAGTGTGATAAACACAATATGACTATAAAAGTCATGCGTCAAAGTTTTCACGAAATTTCTTTCCCGGAAATCGGTGCGAGTTTTTTCAAGGTTGACAATAAAATCTACCTTTGACCTTTTAGAGTGTGATAAACACGATATGACAATAACAGGCATGCGACAATGTTTTCACGAAATTTCATTCCCGGAAATCGGTGCGTGTTTTTTAAAGGTTGATAATAAAATCGACCTTTGGACCTTTTAGAGTGTAATAAACATGATATGATCATAAAAGGCATGCGTCAAAGTTTTCACGAAATTTCATTTTCGGAAATCGATGCGAGTTTTTTCAAGTTTGACCTTAAACTCCACAATTTGTCCTTTTAGAGTGTGATAAACATGATATAATCATAAAAGGCATACATCAAAGTTTTCACGAAAATTCATTACCGTAAATCGGTGCGAATTCAATGTTATCCTTAAAATCGACTTTTGGACCTTTTAGAACGTCATAAACACGATATGACCATAAAAGGAATGCGTCAAAGTTTTCACAAAATTTCATTCCCAGAAATCGATGCGAGTTTTTTAAAGGTTGACCTTAAAAACAACCTTTGAACCATTAAAGAGTGTTAAAAATATGATATGACCATAAGGGCATGCGTCAAAGCTTTCAAGAAATTTCTTTCCCGGAAATCATTGCGAGTTTTTTAAAGGTTGTCCTTAAAATCGACATTTGGACCATTTAGTGTGTAATAAACACGATATGACCATAAAAACCATGCGCCAAATTTTCATGGAATTTCGTTCTTGAAATCGATGTGTGTTTTTTAAAGGTTGACCTTGAAATCAACCTTTGGACCTCTTAGAGTGTGATAAACACGATATGACCATGAAAGGTATGCGTGAAAGTTTTCACGAAATTTCGTTCCCGGAAATCGATGTGAGTTTTTTCAGGGTTGACCTTAAAATCGACCTTTCGACCTTTTAGTGTGTGATAAACACGATATGAAAATAAAAGGCGTGTGTCAAGTTTTCACGAAATTTCATTCTTTAAAATTAAAATCGGTGCGAGTTTTTTAATGTTTTACCTTAAAATCGATCTTTTGACTATCTATGAATTTGATAAACACGATATGACAATAAAAGTCATGCATCAAAGTTTTCAAGAAATTTCATTCCCGGAAATGGGTGCAATTTTTTTAAAGGTTGATCTTAAAATCGAACTTTGAACCATTTAGAGTGTGATAAACACGATATGACCATATAAAGCATGCGTCGAAGCTTTCAAGAAATGTCGTTCATGGAAATTGGTGCGAGTTTTTTAAAGGTTGATCTTAAAATCGACCTATGGACCATTTTAAACCGTGATAAACCCGATATAACCATAAAAGGCTTGTGTCAAAGTTTTCAAGAAATTTCATTCCTGGAAATCGGTTCGAGTTTTTTAAAGGTTGATCTTAAAATCGACCTTTGGACCATTTTAGAGTGTGATAAACACGATATGACCATATAAGGCATGCGTCAAAGTTTTCAAAAAATTTCATTCCCGGAAATCGGTGCGAGTTTTTTAAAGGTTGATCTTAAAATCGACCTTTGGACCTTTTAGAGTGTAATAAACATGATATAACCATATAAGGCATGCGTCAAAGTTTTCAAGAAATTTCGTTCCCGGAAATCGATGTGAGTTTTTTAAAGGTTGATCTGAAAATCGACCTTTGGACCATTTAGAGTGTGATAAACACGATATGACCATAAAAGGCATGCATCAAAGTTTTCGATAAATTTCATTCCCGGAAATCGGTGCGAGTTTTTTAAAGGTTGATCTTAAAATCGACCTTTGGACCATTTAGAGTGTGATAAACACGATATGACAATAAAAGGCATGCATCAAAAGTTTTCAAGAAATTTCGTTCCCGAAAATCGGTGCGAGTTTTTTAAAGGATGATCTTAAAATTGACCTTTCGACCATTTAGAGTGTGATAAACATGATATGACCATAAAAAGGCATGCATCAAAGTTTTCAAGAAATTTCGTTCCCGGAAATCGGTGCGAGTTTTTTAAAGGTTGATCTTAAAATCGACCTTTGGACCATTTTAGAGTGTGATAAACACAATCTGACCATAAAAGGCATAGCCAAAGTTTTCACGAAATTTCATTCATGGAAATCGATGCGAGTTATTTTCATGGTTGACCTTAAAATCGACCTTTGGTCTCTTTTAGAGTGTGATATATATGATATGACCATAAAAGGCATGCGTCAAAGTTTTCACAAAATTTCATTCCCAAAAATCTTTGTTTATTTTTTAAATTTTATGCTTAAAATAGACTATGGAACCATTTAAGAGTGTGATAAACACGATATAACCATAAAAGGGACCCGTTAAAGTTTTCACGAAATTTCATTCCCGTAAATCGGTTCTAGTTTTTTAAAGGTTGACCTTAAATTCGATTTTTAACTTTATTTGAGTGTGATAAACACGATATGACTATAAAAGAAACGAAATTTTCACGAAATATTTAGGTGTGATAAACACAATATTACGATAAAAGGCATGTGTCAAAGTTTTCACGAAAATGTCGTTCCCGGAAATCGATGCGTGTTTTTTCAACATTGACCTTAAATTTCAACTTTGGACCTTTTAGAATGTGATAAACACGATATGACCATAAAAGGCACGCGTCAAAGTTTTCATGAAAATGTCGTTCTCGGAAATCGGTGCGAGTTTTTTCAAGGTTAACCTTAAAATCGACCTTTGAACCTTTTAGAGTGTGATAAACAAGATATGAGCATAAACGGCATGCATCAAAGTTTTCACGAAAATGTCATTCACGGAAATCGGTGCGAGTTTTTTCAAGGTTGACCTTAAAATCGACCTTTGGACCTTTTAGAGTGTGATAAATACGATATGACCATAAGAGGCATACATTAAAATTTTCAAACAAAATGTCATTCCCGGAAATCGGTGTGAGTTTTTTCAAGGTTGACCTTAAAATCTACATTTGGACCTTTTAGAGTGTGATAAACACAATATGACCATAAAAGACATGCGTCAAAGTTTTCACGAAAATGTCGTTCCCGAAAATCGGTCCGAGTTTATTCAAGGTTGACCTTAAAATCGACCTTTGGACCTTTATAGTGTGATCAACATGAAATGACCATAAAAGGCATGCGTAAAAGTTTTCACGAAAATGTCGTTTCCGGAAATCGGTGCGGGTTTTTTAAAGGTTAACCTTAAAATCGACCTCTGGACCTTTTAGAGTGTGATAAACATGATATGACCATAAAAGGCATGCATAAAAGTTTTCACGAAAATGTCATTCCCAGAAATCCGTACGAGTTTTTTCAAGGTTGATCTTAAAGTAGTCCTTTGGACCTTTTAGAGTGTGATAAACATGATATGACCATAAAAGTCATGCGTCAAAGTTTTCACGAAAATGTCGTTCCGGAAAATCGAAGCGAGTATTTTCATGTTTGACCTTATAAAATCGACCTTTGGACCTTTTAAAGTGTGATAAACACAATATGACTATAAAAGGCACATTCAAAGTTATCACTAAATTTCGTTCCTGGAAATCGATGAGTGTTTTTTCCAGGTCGACTTTAAAATCGACCTTTGGACCATTTAAGAGTGTGAGAAATACGATACGACGATAAAAGGCATGCGTCAAAGTTTTCACGAAATTTCTTTCACGGAAATCGATGTGAATTTTTTCATGGTTAACTTTAAAATCGACCTTTGGACCATCTAAGAGTGTGATAAACACAATATGATGATAAAAGGCAAGAGTTAAAGATTTCACAAAATTTCGTTCCTGAAAATCGGGCAAGTTTTTTCAAGTTTGACCTTAAAATCGACCTTTTGACCTTTCACAATGTGATAAACACGATATGATCATAAAAGGCTTACTTCAAAGTTTTCACGAAATTCGTTCCTGTAAATCATTGCGATCTCAAGGTTGACCTGAAAATCAACCTTTAGACCTTTTTGAATGTTATAAACACGATATGACCATAAAAGGCATGTGTCAAAGTTGTCACGAAATTTCAATCCCGGAAATCGGTGTTAGTTTTTTCAAGGTTGACCTTAAATCGACCTTTGGACCTTTTATTGTGTGATAAACATGATATGACCATAAAAGGCATGCCTCAAAGTTTTCACGAAAATTCTTTCCCGGAAAACGGTACGAGTTTTTTCAAGGTTGACCATAAAATCGACCTTTGGTACTTTTTTAGAGTGTGATAAACACGATATGACCATAAAAGGAATGCGTCAAAGTTTTCACGAAATTGCCGTTCTCGGAAATCGGTGCGTGTTTTTTCAAAGTTGACCTTGAAATCGACCTTTGGACCTCTTAGAATGTGATAAAAGCCATATGACCATGATAGGCATGCATCAAAGTTTTCACGAAATTTCGTTCCCAGATATCGGTGCGTGTTTTATCAAGGTTGACCTTAAAATCAACCTTTAGACCTTTTAGAGTGTGATAAACACGATATGACCAGAAAATGCATGCGTCAAGGTTTTCACGAAATTACGTTCCCAGAAATCAGTGCGAATTTTTTCATGGTTGACAATAAAATCGACCTTTGGACCTTTTAGAGTGAGATAAACACGATATGACCATAAAAGGCATGCATCAATGTTTTCACCAAATTTCATTCCCGGAAATCAGTGCAAGTTTTTTCAAGTTTGACCTTGAAATCGACCATTTGCCTTTTAGAATGTGATAAATAGGATATGATCATAAAAGGCATACGTCAAAGTTTTCACGAAAATTCGTTCCCGTAAATCGGTGTGATTGTAAACTTAACCTTCAAATCGACATTTGGACCTTTCAGAATGTGATAAACACGTTATGACCATAAAAGGAATGCATCAAAGTCTTCACGAGTTTTTTAAAGATTAACTTTAAAATATTTTTTTTGGACCATTTAAAAGTGTGAGAAATATGATGACCATAAAAGGCATGCGTCAAAGTTTCCAAGAAATTTCGTTCCCGGAAATCGGTGAGATATTTTTTATAGGTTGATCTTAAAATCGACCTTTGGACATTTTAGTGTGTGATAAACACGATATGACCATAAAAGGCATGCGTCAAAATTTTCAAGAAAATGTCGTTCCCGGGAATCGGTCCGTGTTTTTTCAAGGATGACCTTAAAATCGACCTTTGGACCTTTTAGAGTGTGATAAACACGATATGACCATAAAAGGTATGCGTCAAAGTTTTCACGAAAATGTCGTTCCCGGATATCAGTGCGAGTTTTTTCAAGGTTGAATTAAAATCGACCTTTGGACCTTTTAGAGTGTGATAAATACGATATGACCATAAAAGGCGTGCGTCAAAGTTTTCACAAAAATGTCGTTCCTAGAAACCGATGCGAGTTTTTTCATGGTTGACCTTAAAATCGACCTTTGGACCTTTTAGAGTGTGATAAACACAATATGACCAAAAAATGCATGCGTCAAGGTTTTCACGAAATTTGATTCCCGGAAATCAGTGCGACTTTTTTCATGGTTGACAATAAAATCGACCTTTGGACCTTTTAGAGTGAGATAAACACGATATGAGCATGAAAGGTATGCGTCAAAGTTTTCACGAAAATGTCATTCCCGGATATCGGTGTGAGTTTTTTCAAGGTTGAATTAAAATCGACCTTTGGACCTTTTAGAGTATGATAAATACAATATGACCATAAAAGGCATGCGACAAAGTTTTCACAAAAATGTCATTCCTGGAAACCGGTGCGAGTTTTTTCAAGGTTGACCTTAAAATCGACCTTTGGACCTTTTAGAGTGTGATAAACATGATATGACCATCAAAAACATGCGTCAAAATTTTCACGAAAATGTCTTCCCCTGAAATTGATGCGAGTTTTTTCCAAGTTGACCTTAAAATCGACTTTTGGACCTTTTAGAGTTTAATCAACACGATATGATTATAAATGGCATGCGTCAAAGTTTTCACGAAAATGTCATTCACGGAAATCGGTGCGTATTTTTTCAAGGTTGACCTAAAAATCGACCTTTGGACCTTTTAGAGTATGATAAACACAATATGACCATAAAAGGCATTCGTCAAAGTTTTTACGAAAATGTCATTCCCGGAAATCCGTGCGAGTTTTTTCATGCTTGACCATAAAATCGACCTTTTGACCTTTTAAAGTGTGATAAACACGATATGACCATAGAAGGCATGCATTAAAATTTTCACAAAATTTCGTTCCCGGAAATCAGTGCGAGTTTTTTAAAGGTTGACCTTAAAATTGACATTTGACATTTTAGTGTGTGATAAAAACAATATGACCATAAAAGGCATGCGCCAAATTTTCATGGAATTTCGTTTCCAGAAATCGGTGTGAATTTTTTAATGGTTGACCTTAAAATCGACCTTTGACCTCTTAGAGTGTGATAAACACGATATGACAATGAAAGGCATACGTGAAAGTTTTCAGGAAATTTCATTCCCGAAAATCTGTGCGAGTTTTGTCAAGGTTGACGTTAAAATCGACCTTTGGACCTATTAGAGTTTGCTAAACACGATATGACCAAAAAAGGCACGCGCCAAAGTTTTCACGAAAATGTCATTCCCAGAAATCGATGTGAGTTTTTTCAACGTTGATCTTAAAATCGACTTTGGACCTTTTAGAGTGTGAGAAACACGATTTGACCATAAAAGGCACGCGTCAAAGTTTTCACGAAAAGTCGTTCCAGGAAATCGGTGCGAGTTTTTTCAAGGTTGACTTTAAAATCGACCTTTGGACCATTTAGAGTGTGATAAACACGATATGACCATAAATGGCATGCGTCAAAATTTTCACAAAATTTCGTTCCCGGAAATCGGTGTGAGTTTTTTCATGGTTGACCTTAAAATCTAACATTCGACCTTTTAGAGAGTGATAAACATGATAAGATCATAAAAGGCATACGTCAATGTTTTCATGAAAATTCGTTCCCGTAAATCGGTGCGATTTCAATGTTCACCTTAAAATCGACCATTGGACCTTTTAGAATGTGATAAACACTATATGACCATAAAAGGGATGTGTAAAAGTTTTCATGAAATTTCGTTTCCGGAAATCATGTGAGTTTTTTTAAGGTTGACCTTAAAATCGATCTTTGGACCTTTTAGAGTGTGATAAACACGATATGACCATAAAATGCTTGTGTCAAAGTTTTCACGAAAATGTCGTTCCCGGAAATCGACGCGAGTTTTTTCAAGGTTGACCTTATAAAATCGACCTATGGACCTTTTAGAGTGTGATAAACCTAATATGACCATAAAAGGCATGCGAAAAAGTTTTCATGAAATTTCATTCCCGGAAATCGGTGTTTGTCTTTTCAAGGTTTACTTTAAAATTGACCTTTGGACCATTCAAGAGGGTGAGAAATACGATACGACCATAAAAGGCATGCGACAAAGTTTTCATGAAATTTTGTACACGGAAATCGTGCGAATTTTTTCATGGTTAACTTTAAAAACGACCTTTGGACCATCTAAGAATGTGATGAAAACAATATGATGATAAAAGGCATGTGTTAAAGTTTTCATGAAATTTAATTCCCGGAAATCGGTGCTAGTATTTTAAACGTTGACCTTAAAATCGACCATTAGACCATTTTAGAGTGTGATAAACACGATATAACCATAAAAGACATGCCTTAAAGTTTTTACGAAATTTAGTTATCGGAAATCAGTCCGAGTTTTATCAAGGTTTACTTAAAAATCGACCTTTGGACCATAAGAGTTTGATAAACACGAAATGACCTTATAAGGCATGTGTCAAAATTTTCACGAAATTTCGTTCTCTGAAATAGGTGCGAGTTTCTTCAACGTTAACCTTAAAATCGACGTTTGGACCATTTAAGAGTGTGATAAACACGCTATGACAGTAAAAGGCATGCGTCAAAGTTTTCACGAAATTTCGTTCTAGGAAATTAACGTGAGTTTTTTAAACTTTGATCTTAAAATCGACCTTTGGACCTTTTAGTGTGTGATAAACTCGATATGACCATAAAAGGCATGAGTCAATGTTTTCACGAAAATTCGTTACAGGAATTCAGAGTGAGTTTCACCAAGTTTGAAATAAAAATCGACCATTTGACCTTTTAGAGTGTGATAAACATGATATGAAAATTAAAAGCATGCGCCAAATTTTCATGGAATTTCGTTCTTGGAAATCGATGTGATTTTTTCAAAAGTTAACCTTAAAATCGACATTAGGACCTCTTAGAGTGTGATATACACGATATAACAACAAAAGGCATGCGTCAAAGTTTTCATGAAAATGTCGTTCCCGGAAATCGGTGCGAGTTTTTTTAAGGTCTACTTTAAAATCGAACTTTTGACCTTTTAGAGAGTGATAAACATGACATGACCATAAAAGTCATGGGTAAAAGTTTTCACGAAATTTCATTCCTAGAAATCGGTGCCAGTTTTTTCGAGGTTGACATTAAAATCGACCTTTGGACCTTTTAGAGTGTGACAAACACTATACCACCATAAAAGGCATGCGTCAATGATTTCACGAAATTTCATTGCCAAAAATCGGTGCGAGTTTTTTCAAGGTTTAGCTTAAAATCGACATTCGGACCTTTTAGAGTGTGATAAACACGATATGAGAATAAAAGGCATGGGTCAAAGTTTTTAACAAATTTCATTCCCGGAAATACGTACGAGTTCTTTCAAGGTTGATAATAAAATCGATCTTTAGACCTTTTAGAGTGTGATAAACACGATATGATCATAAAAGGCATGCATCAATGTTTTCACGAAAATGTCATTCCAGGAAATCAATGCGAGTTTTTTCTAGTTTGACCTTAAAATCGACCTTTGGACCTTTTAGAGTGTGATAAAGACGATATGACCATAAAAGGCATGCGTCAAAGTTTTCACGAAAATTTCATCGGCGGAAATCGGTGCGAGTTTTTTGAAGGTTGACATTAAAATAGACTTTTGTACCTTTTAGAGTGTGATAAACAAGATATAACAAGAAAAGGCATGGGTCAAAGTTTTCACGAAATTTCATTCCCGGAAATAGGTGCAATTTTTTTCAAGTTTGACCTTAAACTTGACCTTTGGACGTTTTAGAGTGTCATAAACATCATATGACCATAAAAGGCATGCGTAAAAGTTTTCACCAAATTTAGTTCCCAGAAATCGGTGCGACTTTTTTCAAGGTTGATAATTAAATCGACCTTTGGACTTTTTGGAGTGTGATAAACACTATATGACCATAAAAGGCATGCGTCAAAGTTTTCATGAATATGTCGTTCCTAGAAATCGGTGCGAGTTTTTTCAAGGTTGACCTTAAAATCGACCTTTGGTCATTTTTTAGTGTTATAAACACGATATGACCATAAAAGGCATGCGTACAAGTTTTCACGAAAATGTCGTTCCCAGAAATAGGTGCGAGTGTTTTCAAGGTTTAGCTTAAAATCGACCATTGGACCTTTTAGATTGCGATAAACTCGATATGACAATAAAAGGCATGCGTCAAAGTTTTCACAAATATTTTTTCCCGGAAATCGGTGCGAGTTAGGTTCACATTGAAATCGACCTTCGGACCTTTTAGAGTGTGACAAACACTATATGACCATAAAAGGCACGCGTCAAAGTTTTCATGAAAATTTCATTCCTGGAAATCGGTGCAAGTTTTTTCTAAGGTTGACATTAAAATCGACCTTTGTACCTTTTAGAGTGTTATAAACTTGATATGAACATAAAAGTCATGGGTCAAAGTTTTCACGAAATTTAGTTCCCGGAAATAGGTGCGAGTTTTTTCAAGTTTGACCTTAAAATCGTCCTTTGGTCCTTTTAGAGTGTGATAAACACTATATCACCATAAAAGGCATGCGTCAATGTTTTCACGAAAATGCCGTTCCTGAAAATCTGTGCGAGTTATTTCAAGGTTGACATTAAAATAGACGTTTGGACCTTTTAGAGTGTGATTAACACGATATGTCCATAAAAGGTATGGGTCAAAGTTTTCACGAAATTTCATTCCCAGAAATCGGTGCGAGTTTTATCAAGGCAGAGCTTAAAATAGACCTTTGGACCTTTTAGTGTGCGATAAACTCGATATGACCATAAAAGGCATGCATAAAAGTTTACACAAAATTTCGTTCTCGGAAATTGGTGCGAGTTTTTCCAAGGTTGACATTAAAATCAACCTTTAGACCATTTAGAGTGTGACAAACACTATATGACCATAAAAGGCACGCGTCAAGGTTTTCACGAAATTTCGTTCCCAGAAATCGGTGCGAGTTTTTTCAAGGTTTAGCTTAAAATTGACCTTTAGACCTTTTAGAGTGTGATAAACTCGATATGAGCATAAAAGGCATGGGTCAAAGTTTTCACGAAATTTCGCTCCCGGAAATACGTACGAGTTACTTCAAGGTTGACCATAAAATAGATCTTTGGACCTTTTAGAGTGTGATAAACACGATATGATCATAAAAGGCATGCGTCAAAGTTTTCGTGAAAATGTCTTTCCTGGAAATTGGTGCGAGTTTTGTCAAGTTTGACCTTAAAATCGACCTTTGGTCCTTTTAGAGTGTTATAAACACGATATGACCATAAAAGGCATGCGTAAAAGTTTTCACGAAAATGTCGCTCCTAGAAATGGGTGCTAGTTTTCTCAAGGCTTAGCTTAAAATCGACCTTTGGACCTTTTAGAGTGCGATAAACTCGATATGTCTGTAAAAGGCATGCGTCAAATCGACCTTTGTAACTTTTAGAGAGTGATAAACATGATATGATCATAAAAAGCATGCGTCAATGTTTTCACAAAAATGTCGTTCCCAGAAATCAGTGCGAGTTAGGTTGACATTGAAATCGAACCTTGGGACCTTTTAGAGTGTGACAAACACTATATGACCATATGCATGGTCATATAGTGTTTGTCACACTCTAAATGTTTGTCACTATATGTCATATGTGATAAACACTATATGACCATAAAGGCATTCGTCAAAGTTTTTAGGCAATTTCGTTTCTGGAAATCGGTGCTAGTTTTTTCAAGATTTAGCTTAAAATCAACCTTCAGACCTTTTAGAGTCTCATAAACACGACATGACTATAAAAGGCATGTGTCTAAGTTTTCACGAAATTTCGTTCCCGGAAATACATACGAGTTTTTCAAGTTTGACCTTAAAATCAAACTTTGGACCTTATAGAGTGTGATAAACACGGTATGACCATAAAAGGCATGCGTAAAAGTTTTCACGAAAATGTCTTTCCCAGAAATCGGTGCGAGTTTTTTCAAGGTTGACCTTAAAATCTACCTTTGGACCTTCTAGAGTGTGATAAACACGATATGATCATAAAAGGCATGCATCAAATTTTACACGAAAATGTCATTCCTGGAAATTGGTGTGAGTTTTTTCAAGGTTGACCTTAAAATCGACCTTTGGACCTTTTAGAGTTTGATAAACACGATATGATCATATGCATGGTTCAAAGCTTTCTCGAAAATTCATTCCCGGAAATAGGTACGAGTTTTTTCAAGTTTGACCTTAAAATTGACCTTTGGACCTTTTAGAGTATGATAAACACGAAATGACCATAAAAGTCATGCGTCAAAGTTTTCAAGAAATTTCATTCCAGGAAATAGGTGAATGTTTTTTCAAGGTTGACTCCAAAATCGACAATGGACCATTTAAGAGTGAGAGAAATATGATATATCAATAAAAGGCATGCGTCAACGTTTTCACGAAATTTCGTTCCTGGAAATCAGTGCAAGTTTTTTCAAGGTTGATCTTAAAATTGACCTTAGGAACTTTTAGTGTGTGATAAACATAATATGACTATAAAAGGCAGGTGCCAAATTTTCGCGGAATTTTGTTCCTCGAAATTGATGTGAGTTTCTTAAAGGTTGACCTTAAAATTGACCTTTAGACAATCTAAGAGAGTGATAAAGACGATATGACCATAAAAGGCATAGGCCAAAGTTTTCATAAAATTTCTTTACCAAAAATCGGTGCGAGTTTTTCAAGGTTCATTTTAAAATAGACATTTGGATCTTTTAGTGTGTGATAAACTTGTTATAACCATAAAAGGCATGCGAAAAAGCTTTCACGAAATTTCTTTCAAGGAAATCAGCGAGTGTTTTATCAAGGTTGCCTCCAAAATCGTCCTTTGGACCATTATAGAGTGTGAGAAATAGGATTTGACAATAAAATGCATGCGTCAACGTTTTCACGAAATTTCATTCCTGGAAATCGGTGCGATTTTTTTAAGGTTGACCTTAAAATCGACCTCTGGACCTTTTAGATAGTGATAAACAAGATATGGCCATAAAAGGCATGCGTCAATGTTTTCACGAAAATGTCGTTTCCAGAAATCGGTGCATGTTTTTTCAAGGTTTAGCTCAAAATCGACCTTTGGACTTTTTAGAGTGGGATAAACTCGATATGACAAGAAAAGGCAAGTGTCAAAATTTTCACAAAATTTCGTTTCTGGAAATCAGTGCGAGTTTTTTCATGTTTGACCTAAAAATCGACCTTTGGACCTTTTAGAGTGTGATAAACACGATATGACCATAAAAGGCATGGGTCAAAGTATTCACAAAATTTTATTCTTTGATATACGTGCGAGTTTTTTCATGTTTGACCTTAAAATCAACCTTTGGACATTTTAGAGTTTGATAAACACGATATATGACCATAAAAGGCATGCATCAAAGTTTTCACGAAATTTCGTTCCTGGAAATCGGTGTGAGTTTTTTCAAGGTTGACCTTAAAATCGACCTTTCAACCTTTTAGAGTGTGATAAACACGATAAGACCATAAAAGGCATGCGTCAAAGTTTTCACGAACTTTCGTTCCCGAAAATCAATGCGAGTTTTTTTTAGGTTGACCTTAAAATCAAACTTTTGACCTCTTATAGTGTGATATTCGCGATATGACCATAAAAGACATGCGTCAACGTTTTCATGAAATTGTCGTTCCCCGAAATCCGAGCAAGTTTTTTCAAGGTTGACCTTAAAATCTACCTTTGGACCTTTTAGAGTATGATAAACATGATATGACTATAAAAGGCATGCGTCCATGTTTTCACGAAATTTCGTTCCTCGAAATCGGTGTGAGTTTTTTCAAGGTCTACCTTAAAATCGACCTTTGGACCTTTTAGATAGTGATAAACACGATATGACAATAAAAGGCATGCGCCAATGTTTTCACTAAAATTTAGTTCCTAGAAATCGGTGCGAGTTTTTCAAGGTTGATCTTAAAATAGACCTTTGGACCTTTTTGTGTGTGATAAACATGATATGACCATAACAGGCATGCGTCCATGTTCTCATGAAATTTCATTCCTCGAAATCGGTGCGAGTTTTTTCAAGGTTGACCTTAAAATCGACCATTGGACCTTTTAGAGTGCGATAAACTAGATATGACCATAAAAGGCATGCGTCAATGTTTTCACAAAATTTCGTTCCCGAAAATAGGTGGGAGTTTTTTCAAGGGAGGCCTTAAAATCGACCATTTGAACTTTTAGAGTGTGATAAACACGATATGACCATAAAAGGCATGGGTCAAAGTTTTCTAGAAATTTCGTTCAAAGAAATCTGTGCGAGTTTTTTCAAGCTTGATATGAAAATCGACCATTGGACCTTTTAGAGTGTGACAAACACTAAAGACCATAAAAGGCATGCGTCAAAGTTTTCACAAAATTTCATTCTCGGAAATCGATGCGAGTTATTTCAAGGTTGACCTTAAAATAGACCTTTGGACCTTTTAGAGTGTGATAAACACGATATGACCATAAAAGACATGCGTCAAAGTTTTCACGAAAAAGTCGTTCCCAGAAATCGGTGCGAGTTTTTTCAAGGTTTAGCTTAAAATCGACCTTTGGACCTTTTAGAGTGCGATAAACTACATATTACCATAAAAGGCATGCATTAAAGTTTTCACGAAATTTTGTTCTCGGAAATCAGTGCGAATTTTTTCAAGGATGTCCTTAAAATCGACCTTTGGACCTTTTATAGTGTGATAAACACGCTATGACCATTAAAGGCATGGGCCAAAGTTTTCACGAAATTTCATTCCCCAAAACACATGGGAGTTTTTTAAAGTTTGACCTCAAAATGGACCTTTAGACCTTTTATAGTTTGATAAACACAATATGACCATAAAAGTCACGCGTCAAAGATTTCACGAAATTTTGTTCACGGAAATCACTGCTAGTTTTTTCAAGGTTAACCTTAAAATCGACCTTTGGACCTTTTAGAGTGTGATAAACACGATATTGGCCATAAAAGTCATCCATAAAAGTTTTCACTACATTTCATTCCAAGAAATCAGTGCGAGTTTTTCAAGGTTGATTTTAAAATGGACCTTCGGACCTTTTAGTGTGTGATAAACACGATATGACCATAAAAGGCAAGCGTCAATGTTTTGATTATAATTCGTTCCCTGAAATCGATACATGTTTTTTCGTGGTTGACCTTATAAAAGACCTTTTGAACTTTTAGAGTGTGATAAACACGATATGATCATAAAAGGCATGAGTCAAAGATTTCACGAAACTGTCTTTCCCGTAAATAGGTGAGAGTTTTTTTAAGTTTGACCTTAAAATTGACCTATGGACCTTTTAGAGTGTGATAAACATGATATGACCATAAAAGGAATGAGTCAAAGTTTTAACAAAAATGTCATTTCGGGAAATCGGTTCGAGTTTTTCAAGGTTGACCTTATAAAATCGACAATTGGACCTTTTAGAATGTGATAAACCTGTTATAACCATAAAAGGCATGCGAAAAGGTTTTCACAAAATTTCTTTCCAGGAAATCGGTGAGTGCTTTTTCAAGGTTGACTCCAAAATCATCCTTTGGACCATTAAAGAGTGTGAGAAATACGATATGACAATAAAAGGCATGCGTCAACATTTTCACGAAATTTCGTTCCTGGAAATCGGTGCGAGTTGTTTCGAGGTTGAACTTCAAATCGACCTTTGGACCTCTTAGAGTCTGATAAATACGATATGACCATAAAAGGCATGCGTCAAAGCTTTCACGAAATTGTCATTCCCTGAAATCCGTATTAGTTTTTTAAAGGTTGACCTTAAAATCGACCTTTGGACCTTTTAGAGTGTGATAAACACGATATGACTATAAAAGGCATGCGTCAAAGTTTTCACGAAATTTCGTTCCTCGAAATCGGTGCGAGTTTTATCGAAGTTGACCTTAAAATGGACAATTCGATCTTTTAGAGTGGGATAGACATGATAAGACCATAAAAGGCATGCGTCAAAGTTTTCACGAATTTTCGTTCCCGGAAATCTGTGCGAGTTTTTTCAAGGTTCACCTTAAAATCGACCTTTGGACCTTTTAGATAGTGATAAACATGATATGACCATAAAAGGCATGTGTCAAAGTTTTCACGAAAATGTCGTTTCCAAAAATCGGTGCATGCTTTTTCAAGGTTTAGCTCAAAATCGACCTTTGGACCTTTTAGAGTGGGATAAACTCGATATGACAATAAAAGGCATGCGTCAAAATTTTCACAAAATTTCGTTCCTGGAAATCAGTGTGAGTTTTTTAAAGGTTGACCTTAAAATCGACGTTTGGACCTCATAGAGTGTGATAAACACGATATGATCAAAAAAGGCATGCGTTAAAGTATTCATGAAAATGACGCGGATTTTTTCAAGGTTGACCTTAAAATCGACATTTGGACCTCTTAGAGTGTGATTAACACGATATGACCATAAAAGGCATGCGTCAAAAATTTCACGAAAATGTCATTCCCCAAAATTGATGTGAGTTTTTTCAAGGTTGACCTTAAAATCGACCTTTGGATCTTTTAGAGTGTGATAAACACTATATGACTATAAAAGGCATGCGTCAATGTTTTCACAAAATTTCGTTCCACGAAATCAGTGCGAGTTTTTTCAAGGTTGACCTTAAAATCGACCTTTCAACCTTTTAGAGTGTGATAAACACTATAAGACCATAAAAGGCATGCGTCAAAGTTTTCATGAAATTTCATTCTCAGAAATCGATGCGAGTTTTTTCAAAGTTGACATTAAAATCGACCTTTGGACCTTTTAGAGTGTGATAAGCACGATATGACCATGAAAGGCAAGCGTCAAAGTTTGCACGAAAATGTCATTCCTGGAAATCGGTGTGAGTTTTTTCAAGGTTGACCTTAAAATTGACCTTTGGACCTTTTAGAGTTTGATAAACACGATATGACCATATGCATGGGTCAAAGCTTTCTCGAAATTTCATTCCCGGAAATAGGTGCGAGTTTTTTCAAGTTTGACCTTAAAATCGACCTTTGGACCTTTTAGAGTGTGATAAACACGAAATGATCATAAAAGTCATGCATCAAAGTTTTCAAGATATTTCTTTCTAGGAAATCGGTGAGTGTTTTTTCAAGGTTGACTCCAAAATCGACAATGGACCATTTAAGAGTGTGAGAAATACAATAGGACAATAAAAGGCATGCGTCAACGTTTTCAGGAAATTTCGTTCCTGGAAATCAGTGCAAGTTTTTTCAAGGTTGACCTTAAAATTGACCTTAGGAACTTTTAGTGTGTGATAAACATAATATGACAATAAAAGGTAGGTGCCAAATCAGTGCAAGTTTTTTCAAGGTTGACCATAAAATCGACCTTTAGACAATCTAAGAGTGTGATAAACACGATATGACCATAAATGGCATGGGTCAAAGTTTTCACAAAATTTTGTTACCAGAAATCGGTGCTTGTTTTTTCAAGGTTTAGCTCAAAATCAACCTTTGGACCTTTAAGAGTGGGATAAACTCGATATGACAATAAAAGGCATGCGTCAAAGTTTTCACAAAATTTCGTTCCTGGAAATCGTGCGAGTGTTTTCATGTTTGACCTTAAAATCGACCTTTGGACCTTTTATATTGTGATAAACATGATATGACCAGAAAAGGCATGGGTTAAACTTTTCACGAAATTTTATTCCCGGAAATACGTGCGAGATTTTTCATGTTTGACCTTAAAATCAACCTTTGCACATTTTAGAGTTTGATAAACACGATATGACCATAAAAGGCATGCATCAAAGTTTTCACGAAATTTTGTTCCTTGAAATCGGTGTGAGTTTTTTCATGGTTGACCTTAAAATCGACCTTTTGACCTTTTAGAGTGTGATAAATATGATAAGACCATAAAAGGCATGCGTCAATGTTTTCATGAAATTTCATTTCCCGAAATCGATGTGAGTTTTTTTCCAGCTTGACCTTAAAATCGACCTTTAGACCTCTTAGAGTGTGATAATCATGATATGACCATAAAAGCCATGTGTCAAAGTTTTCATGAAATTGTCATTCCTTGGAATCCGTGCCAATTTTTCCAAGGTTGACCTTAAAATCGACCTTTGGACCTTTTAAAGTATGATAAACATGATATGACTATAAAAGGCATGCATCCATGTTTTCACGAAATTTCGTTCCTCGAAATCGATGCGAGTTTTTTCAAGGTTTACCTTAAAATCGACCTTTGGACCTTTTAGATAGTGATAAACATTATATGACAATAAAAGGCATGCGTCAATGTTTTCACTAAAATGTCGTTCCTAGAAATCGGTGCGAGTTTTTCAAGGTTCATCTTAAAATAGACCTTTGCACCTTTTTGTGTGTTATAAACATGATATGACCATAAAAGGCATGTGTCCATGTTCTCATGAAATTTCATTCCTCGAAATCGGTGCAAGTTTTTTCAAGTTTGACCTTAAAATCGACCTTTGGACCTTTTAGAGTGTGATAAACACGATATGACTCTAAAAGGTGTCCATGTTTTCACGAAATTTCATTCCTCGAAATCAGTGCGAGTTTTTTCAAGGTTGACCATAAAATAGACCTTTAGACCTCTTAGAGTGTGATAAACATGATATGCCATAAAAGGCATGCGTCAAAGTTTTCACGAAATTTCGTTCCTCCAAATCGGTGTGAGTTTTTTCAAGGTTGACCTTAAAGTCGACCTTTCGACCTTTTAGAGTGTGATAAACATGTTAAGACTATAAAATGCATACGTCAAAGTTTTCACAAATTTCATTCCCGGAAATAGGTGTGAGTTTTTTCAAAGTTTACCTTAAAATCGACCTTTGGAACTTTTAGAATGTGATAAGCACGATATGACCATAAAAGGCATTCGTCAAAGTTTTCACGAAAATGTCGTTCCCAGAAATTGTTGCGAGTTTTTTCAAAGTTGACCTTAAAACTGACCTTTGGACCTTTTAGAGTTTGATAAACCTGATATGACCATGAAAGGTATGCGTCAAAGTTTTCACGAAATGTCATTCCGAGAAATCGATGCCAGTTTTTTTAGGGTTTAGCTTAAAATCGACCTTTGGACCTTTCAGAGTGTGATAAACACGATATGACCATAAAAGGCATGGGTCAAAGCATTCACGTAATTTAGTTCCCGGAAATAGGTGCATGTTTTTTCAAGTTTAACCTTAAAATCGACCTTTGGACCTTTTAGAGCGTGATAAACACGATATGAATATAAAAGGCATGCGTCCATGTTTTCATGAAATTTCATTCCTCGAAATCAGTGCGAGTTTTTTCATGGTTAACCTTAAAATCGACCCTTCGACCTTTAAGAGTGTAATAAACACGATAATACCATAAAAGGCATGCGTCAAAGTTTTAATAAAATTTTGTTCTCGGAAATCGGTGCATGTTTTTTAAAGGTTGACCTTAAAATCGACCTTTGGACCTTTTAGAATGTTATAAACACGATATGACCATAAAAGGCATGCTTCAAACTTTTCACGAAATATAGTTCCCGGAAATCGATGCGAGTTTTTTAAAGGTTGACCTTAAATTCGACCTTTGGACCATCTAAGAGTGTGATAAACACAATATGACCATAAAAAGCATGCGTCAAAGTTTTCACTAAATTTGGTTCCTGGAAATCACTGTGAGTTTCTTCAAAGTTGTCATTAAAATTGACCTTTGGACCTTTCAATGTGTGATAAACACGATATAGACACAAAAGGCATGCGTCAATGTTTTCACGAAATTCTTTCCTGGAAATCGTTGCGAATTTTTTCAAGGTTGGCCTTAAATTCTACCTTTGGAACATCTAAGAGTGTGATAAACATGATATGACCATAAAAGGCATGCGTCAAAGTTTTCACGAAATTTCGTTCCCGGAAATTGTTGCGAGATTTTTCAAGGTTGACCTTAATGTCGACCTTTGGACCTTTTAGAGTCTGATAAACATGATATGTCCATAAAAGGCATGCGTCAAAGTTTTCACGAAAATGTCATTCCTGGAAATCTGTGCGAGTTTTTTTAAAGGTTGACTTTAAAATCGACCATTGGGCCATCTAAGAGTGTGATAAATAAAATATGACCATAAAAGGCATGCGTCAATGTTTTTAACAATATTTCGTTCACGGAAATTGGTGCAAGTTTTTTCAAGGTTAACCTTAAAATCAACCTTTGGACCTTTTGGAGTGTGATAAACACGATATGACCATAAAAGGCATGTATCAAAGTTTTCACGAAATTTAGTTCCGGAAAATCGATGCTAGTTTTTTAAAGGTTTTCCTTAAATTCGACCTTTGGACCATCTAAGAGTGTGATAAACATGATATGACCATAAAGGCATGTGTCAAAGTTTTCACGAAATTTCATTCCCAGAAATAGATGTGAGTTTTTTAAAGGTTGACCTTAAAATCGACCTTTTAACCTTTTGGTGTGTGATAAACACGACATGACCTTAAAAGGCATGTGTCAATGTTTTCACAAAATTTCATTCCCGGAAATCGGTGCGAATTTTTTGAAGGTTGACCTTAAGATCGACCTTTGGACCTTTTAGAGTGTGATTAACATGATATGGCCACAAAAGGCATGCATCAATGTCTTCATGAAATTTCTTTCCCAGAAATCAGTGCATATAGTTTCAAGGTTGACCTTAAAATCGACCTTTGGACCTTTTAGAGTGTGAAACCATGATATGAACATAAAAGGCATGGTTATAACGATATTTCGTTCCCGGAAATCGGTGCGTGTTTTCTCAAGGTTGACTTTAAATGCAACTTTGGGACCTTTTAGGGTATGAAAAAAAACAATATGACCATAAAAGGCATGCGACAATGTTTTCACGAAATTTGGTTCCCGGAAATCGATGCGAGCTTTTCCAAGGTTGACCTTAAAATTGACCTTTAGACCTTTTAGAGTGTGTTAAGCACAATAAGATCATAAAAGGTAAGCGTCAATGTTTTCAGGAAATTTCATTGCCGAAAAACGGTCCGAATTTTTTAAAGGTTGTCCTTAAAATTGACCTTTGGACCTTTTAGAGTGTGAAAAACATGATATGGCCATAAAAGGCATGCGTCAATATTTTCATGAAATTACTTTCCCAAAAATCGGTGCGAGTTTTCTCAAGTTTGACCTTATATTCGACTTTTGGACCTTTAGAGTCTGATAAACACGATATGATCACAAAAGGCATGCGTCATTTGTTTTCACGAAATTTCATTCCCGGAAATCGGTGCGAGTGTTTTCAAGGTTGACCTTAAAATCGACAATTGGACCTTTTAGAATGTGATAGACAAGATATGACTGTAAAAGGCAGGCATCAAAGTTTTCACCAAAATTCATTCCCGAAAATTGGTGCGATTTTTTTCAAGGTTGACCTTAAAATAAATTTTTAGACCATTTAAGAGAGTTATAAACACGATATGACCATAAAAAACAAGCATAAAAGTTTTCACGAAATTTCAATTCTAGAAAGCAGTGCGATTTTTTTCAAGGTTTAACCTAAAATCGACCTTTGGACCTTTTAGAGTGTGATAAACACGATATGATAATAAAAGGTATGCGTCAATGTTTTCACGAAATTTTGTTCCCGGAAATCAGTGCGAGTTTTTTAAAGGTTGACCATAAAATCGACCTTCGGACCTTTTAGAGTGCGATAAACACGATATGACCATAAAAGGCATACGTCACTGATTTCACGAAATTTCATTCCCGAAAATCAGTGCTAGTTTTTTCAAGATTGACCTTAAAATTGACCTTTGGACCGTTTATAGTGTGATAAACATGATATGACCATAAAAGACATGCGTCAATGATTTCACAAAATTTCGTTTCCGAAAATTGGTGCTATTTTTTTCAAGGTTGACCTTAAATATTGGACCTTTTGGAGTGTGATAAACATGATATGACCGTAAAAGGTATGCGTCAATGTTTTCACGAAATTTCATTCCCGAAAATTGGAGCAATTCTTTTCAAGGTTTAACCTAAAATCGACCTTTGGACCATTTAGAGTGTGATAAACACGATATGACAATAAAAGGCATGCGTCAATATTTTCACGAAATTTTGTTCCCGGAAATCGGTGCGAGTTTTTTCAATGTTGACCTTAAAATCGACCTTTAGACCGTTTAGAGTGTGATAATCACGATATGACCATAAAAGGCATGCGTCAATGTTTTCACAAAATTTCTTACCCGGAAATTTGTGCGATTTTTTTAAAGGTTGACCATAAAATCGACCTTCGGACCTTTTAGAGTGTGATAAACACGATATGACCATAAAAGGCATGCGTCACTGTTTTCACAAAATTTTGTTCCCGGAAATCGGTGCGAGTTTTTTCAATGTTGACCTTAAAATCGACCTTTAGACCGTTTAGAGTGTGGTAATCACGATATGACCATAAAAGGCATGCGTCAATGTTTTCACAAAATTTCGTTCCCAGAAATTTGTGCGATTTTTTTCAAGGTTGACCTTAAAATCGACCTTCGGACCTTTTAGAGTGTGATAATCACGATATGACTATAAAAGGCATGCGTCAATGTTTTCACAAAATTTCGTTCCCGGAAATTGGTGCGATTTTTTTCAAGGTTGACCTTAAAATCGACCTTCGGACCTTTTAGACTGTGATAAACACGATATGGCCACAAAAGGCAAGCGTCACTGTTTTCACGAAATTTCGTTCCCGGAAATCGGTGCTAGTGTTTTCAAGGTTGACCTTAAAATCGACCTTTAGACCGTTTAGAGTGTGATAATCATGATATGACCATAAAAGGCATGCGTCAATGTTTTAACAAAATTTCGTTCCCGGAAATTGGTGCGATTTTTTTCAAGGTTGACCTTAAAATCGACCTTCGAACCTTTTAGAGTGTGATAAACACGATATGACCATAAAAGGCATGCCTCACTGTTTTCACGAAATTTCGTTCCCGGAAATCAGTGCGAGTTTTTTCAAGATTTATTTTAAAATCGACCTTTGGACCGTTTATACTGTGATAAACATGATATGAACATAAAAGGCATGCGTCAATGATTTCACAAAATTTCATTTCCAAAAATTGGTGCGATTTTTTTCAAGGTTGACCTTAAAATCGACTATTGGAGTATGATAAACATTATATGACCATAAAAGTTATGCGTCAATGTTTGCACGAAATTTCATTCCCGGAAAACTGCGCGAGTTTTTTCAAGGTTTAATTTAAAATCGACATTTGGACCTTATGGAATGTGATAAACACGATATGACCATAAAAGGCAATGGTCAATGTTTTAACGAAGTTTCATTCACGGAAATCGATGTGAGTTTTTTCATGGTTGACCTTAAAATCGACCTTTAGACCTTTTCGAGTGTGCTATATAAAAGGCATGCGTCAATATTTCACGAAATTTTATTCCTGGAAATCGGTGTTAAAATCGACCTTTGGACCTTTTAGAGTGTTGTAAACACGATATGGCCATAAAAGGTAAGGGTTAATGTTTTCTCGAAATTTCATTCATGGAAATCGGTGCGATTTTTTTCAAGATTAACCCTAAAATCGATTTTTAGACCATCTAAGAATGTGCTAATCACAATATGACCATAAAAGGCATGCGTCAATGTTTTCACGAAATTTCCTTCCCAAAAATCAGAGCCTGTTATTTAAAGGTTGACTTAGAATCTATCGTTGGACCATCTAAGAGTGTGATAAACACAATATGACCTTAAAAGGCATGCTTCAAAGTTTTCATGAAATTTCTTTCATGGAAATCGGTGCGAATTTTTTCAAGGATGACCTTAAAATCGACCTTTGGACCTTTTAGTGTGTGATAAACACGATATGACCATCAAAGGCATGCGTCAATGTTTTCACGAAATTTTTTTACCGAAAATCGGTGTGATTTTTTTCAAGGTTGACCTTAAAACCGATCTTTGGACCTTTTAATGTGTGATAAACACGATATGACCATAAAAGGCATGCGTCAAAGTTTTCATGAAATTTTATTCCCGAAAATCGTTGCGAGTTTTTTTGAAGTTGACCTAAAAATCGACCTTTGGACCTTTTAGAGTGTGATAAACACGATATGACCATAAAAGGCATGCGTCAATGTTTTCTAGAAATTTCATTCCCGGAAATCGGTGCGAGTTTTTTGAAGGTTGACCTTAAAATCGACCTTTAGACCTTTTAGAGTTTTATAGACACGATATGACCATAAAAGGCATTTGTCAATGTTTCCGCGAAATTTCATCCCCGGAAATCGATGCGAATTTTTTCAATGTTGACCTTAAAATCGACCTTTGGACATTGTAGAGTGTTATAAACTCGATATGACCACAAAAGGCATGCTTCAATGTTTCCATAAAATTTCATTCCCGGAAATCGGTGCAATATTTTTAAATGTAGAACTTAAAATCGACCGTTGGACCATCCAAGAGTGTGATATACATGATATTACCATAAAAGTCATGCGTCAATGTTTTCACGAAATTTCGTTCCCGGAAATCAGTGCGAGTTTTTTCAAGGTTTCCCTTAAAATCCACTTTTGGACCTTTTGGAGTGTGATAAACACGATATGACCATAAAGGGCATGCGTCAATGTTTTCACGAAATTTCATTCTCGGAAATCGGTGTGAGTTTTTTCAAGGTTTACCTTAAAATCGACCTTTAGACCTTTTGTGTGTGCTAAACACGATATTAATATAAAAGGCATGCGTCATTGTTTCACGAAATTTTGTTCTCGGAAATTGGTGCCAGTTTTTCAAAGGTTGGCCTTAAAATCGACCATTGGACAATCTAAGAGTGTTACCAATCCGATATGACCATAAAAGGCATGTGTCAAAGTTTTCAAGAAATTTCGTTCCCAGAAATAGGTGCGAGTTTTTTCAAGGTTGACCTTAAAATCGACCTTTGGACCTTTTAGAGTGTCCTAAACACGATATGACCATAAAAGACTTGCGTCAATATTTCACGAAATTTAGTTTCCGGAAATCGGTGTTAAAATTGACCTTTGGACCTTTTAGAGTGTGATAAACATGATATGGCCATAAAAGGTATGCGTCAATGTTTTCTCAAAATTTCATTCATAGAAATTGGTGTGATTTTTTTCAAGATTGACCTTAAAATGTATTTTTAGACCATCTAAGAGTGTGGTAAACATGATAAGACCATAAAAGGCATGCGTAAATGTTTTCACGAAATTTCGTTCCCAGAAATCGGTGCTAGTTTTTTAAAGGTTGCCTTAGAATCTACCGTTGGACAATCTAAGAGTCTGATAAACACAATATGACCATAAAAGGCATGCTTCAAAGTATTCACGAAATTTCGTTCCTTGAAATTGATGCGAATTTTTTCAAGGATGATCTTAAAATTTACTTTTCAACCTTTTAGTGTGTGATAAACACGATATGACCATCAAAGGCATGCGTCAATGTTTTCACGTAATTTCGTTACCGACAATCGGTGCGATTTTTTTCAAGGTTGACCTTAAAATCGACCTTTGGATCTTTTAGAGTGTGATAAACACGATATGACCATAAAAGTTGTGCGTCAAAGTTTTCATGAAACTTCGTTTCCGTAAATCGATGCGAGTTTTTTAAAAGTTGACCTTAAAATCAACCTATGGACCTTTTAGAGTGTGATAAACACGATATGACCATAAAAGGCAGCGTCAATGTTTTCACGTAATTTCGTTCCCGGATATCGGTGTGAGTTTTTTCAAGGTTGACCTTAAAATCGACCTATGAACCTTTTTGAGTGTGATAAAAATGATATGGCCATAAAAGGCATGAGTCAATGTTTTCATGTAATTTCGTTCCCCGAAATCGGTGCGTGTTTTTTGAAGGTTGACCTCAAAATTGATTTTTAGACCATCTAAGAGTGTGATAAACAAGATATGACTATAAAAAACATGCGTCAAAGTTTTCACAAAATTTCGTTCCCGGAAATCGGTGCGAGTTTTTTCAATGTTGACCTTAAAATCGATCTTTGGAACTTTCAGAGTGTGATAAACACGATGTGACCATAAAAGGCATGCGTCAATGTTTTCATGAAATTTCGTTCCCGGAAATCGGTGTGAGTTTTTTCAATGTTTACCTTAAAATCGACATTTGGACCTTTTGGAGTGTGATAAACACGATATTACCATAAAAGGCATGCATCAATGTTTTCACAAAATTTCATTCCTGGAAATCGGTGTGAGATTTTTCAAGGTTGACCTTCAAATTGACCTTTAGACCTTTTCGAGTATGCTAAACACGATATGAATATAAAAGGCATGCATCAATATTTTCATGAAATTTCGTTCCCGAAAATCGGTGCCAGTTTTTTAAAGGTTGACAAAAAAATAGGCCATTAGACCATCTAAGAGTGTTATAAATCCGATATGACCATAAAAGGTATGTGTCAATGTTTTTATGAAATTTCGTTCCCAGTAATAGGTGCGAGTTTTTTCAAGATTGACCTTAAAATCGTCCTTTGGACCTTTTAGAGTGTGATAAACACGATATGACCATAAAAGGCATGCATCAATATTTCACGAAATTTTGTTCCCGGAAATCGGTGTTAAAATAGAACTTTTTACCTTTTAGAGTGTGATAAACACAATATGGACATAAAAGGTATGCTTCAATGATTTCTCAAAATTTCATTCACGGAAATCGTTACGATTTTTTTCAAGATTGACCTTAAAATCGACATTTGGATATTTCAGAGTGTGATTAACACGATATGACCATAAAAGGCATGTGTCAATATTTTCACGAAATTTCATTCTCGGAAATCGGTGCGAATTTTTTCAAGGTTTACCTTAAAATCGAAATTTGGAAGTTTTGGAGTGTGATAAACACGATATGACCATAAAAGGCATCCGTCAATGTTTTCACGAAATTTCATTCCCGGAAATCGAAGTGAGTTTTTTCAAGGTTGGCCTTAAAATCGAACTTTAGACCTTTTCGAGTATGCTAAACATGATATAAATATAAAAAGCATGCGTCGATGTTTTCACGAAATTTCGTTCCCGGAAATCGGTGCCAGTTTTTTAAAGGTTGATCTTAAAATAGACAATTGGACCATCTAAGAGTGTTATAAATCCGATATGACCATAAAAGGCATGTGTCAAAGTTTTCAAGATATTTCGTTCCCGGAAATAGGTGCGAGTTTTTTCAAGGTTGTCCTTAAAATCGACCTTTGGACCTTTTAGAGAGTGATAAACACGATATTACCATAAAAGGCATGCGTCAATATTTCTCGAAATTTTGTTTCAGGAAATCGGTATTAAAATCGACCTTTGGACCTTTTAGAGTGTGATAAACACGATATGGCCATAAAAGGTATGCGTCAATGTTTTCACGAAATTTCGTTTCCGGAAATCGAAGCTTGTTTTTTAAAGGTTGACCTTAGAATCTACCGTTGGACCATCTTAGAGTGTGATAAACACAATATGACCATAAAAGGCATGCTTCAAAGTTTTCAAGAAATTTCGTTCGTGGAAATCAGTGCGAGTTTTTTCAAGGATGACCTAAAAATCGATCTTTGGACCTTTTAGTGTGTGATAAACATGATATGACCATCAAAGGCATGCGTCAAAGTTTTCACGTAATTTCGTTCTCGGATATCGGTGCGTGTTTTCCAAGGTTAACCTTAAAATCGACCAATGAACATTTTTGAGTGTGATAAACACGATAATGCCATAAAATACGTGAGTAAATGTTTTCACGTAATTTCGTTCCCCGAAATCGGTGCGTGTTTTTTGAAGGTTGACCTTAAAATTGATTTTTGGACCATCTAATAGTGTGATAAACAAGATATGACTATAAAAAACATGCGTCAAAGTTTTCACAAAATTTCGTTTCCGGTAATCGCTGCGAGTTTTTTCAAGGTTCACCTTTAAATCGACCTTTGGACCTTTCAAAGTGTGATAAACACGATATGACCATAAAAGGCATGCGTCAATGTTTTCAAGAAATTTCATTCCCGGAAATCGGTGTGAGTTTTTTCAAAATTTACCTTAAAATCTACATTTGGACCTTTTGGAGTGTGATAAACACGATATGACCATAAAAGGCATGCGTCAATGTTTTCACGAAATTTCATTCCCGGAAATCGATGTGAGTTTTTTCAAGGTTGACCTTAAAATCGACCTTTAGACCTTTTCGAGTGTGCTAAACACGATATGAATATAAAAGGCATGCGTCAATGTTTTCACGAAATTTCGTTCCCGGAAATCAGTGCCAGTTTTTTAAAGGTTGACCATAAAATAGACCATTTGACCATCTAAGAGTGTTGTAAATCTGATATGACCATAAATGACACGAATCAAGGAACACTGATTATTAAGCATAAAATTGATAAAGATTTTGAATTAAAGTTGGAAGATCCTTTTCTAATTACATTTACAAAGCCTAAATCAAATAGTGTTCAAGAAGTTGTAAATGAGCAAATCAAAGAGATTTTGATGATTTCGAATTCAACTCAAGTTTCAACAACTTCTAGTAAGACCAGCTTAAGAAGAGATTCCAGTTTTTGATTCAAGTATTGAAGAGGAGTTCAAGACTTGGTCTAATTGGAGATAACTTAAGTGAGCTTTGGACACGAATGTGTAAATCACATGTTAACCCATTGGGATCTTGGCTAATTCTTATTGGATCAATTACATGATGGAAGAAAATGAAGTGGCTGCTATATTATTTTTATTTTAATTTAGTTAGATTTTGTTTTATTATTTAATAGTTAATATACTTAGAATCCTAGTTTGTTTTATATTTCAAATTAGAGTAGGATTCTTTTCTTATGCTTTAAGGAATTCTATCCTAAAGCTATTAGGACTTTAGTATTTTATTTTTAGACAAACTCTACATATAATTTCGTGCCTTAGGAATAGTAGTATTAGATATAGACTTCTTTTTACTTGTATTAGTAAGTTTTTAATGATTAATAAAATTTTAGATTTCCTTGTAAAATTTCAGCTTCTTTGAGTGCGAGTGATTGTGATCTTGTTCTTGAAGTCTTATTTTGATTGTGATCAATTGTTATGGCTAGATAATTGAGAATCAACCCCATAACAGGTTCTTTCATCCAATTCGAAAGGTTGCGTTAACTATATGTTAGCTTGATTGTTCGTTTTGTTTGCTAGGATTGGTTGTGCTATTGCTACCCTTTTATTTAATACTCTGATTTTGAATCTATTTTTTCTATATTCTTTGTTTTTCATAAACCTCAATTCACGATCAGGAAATTTACTGAGCTCGGCGTAGCCGGATTCACATAAGAGACGCATACCTTTTATGTTCATATCACATTTATCACACTCTGAAATGGTCAAAAGATTGAATTTAAGCAAAAACTTAATAAAACTCGCATTGATTTCCAAGATCGAAATTTCTTGAAAACATTGATGCATGCCTTTTATGTTCATATCATGTTTATCACACATTCTAAAATGGTCCAAAAGTCGATATTAAGGTCAACGTTCAAAAAACTCGCACAGATTTCCGAAATAAAAAATTAGTGAAAACTTTGACCCATGCCTTTTATGTTCATATCATGTTTATCACACTCCAAAATGATCCAAAGGTCGATTTTAAGAATAAACTTGAAAAAATTCACGCTGAAATTTCTTGAAAACATTGACGCATGAGTTTTATATTCATATCATGTTTATCACACTCAAAAACGATTCAAAGGTCGATTTTAAGCAAAAATTTTAAAAAAGAAGAATGCATTTATGGTCATATCATCTTTATCACACTTTAAAATTGTCCAATGGTCGATTTTAAGCAAAAATTTTAAAAAACTCGATCCTAATTCTAGGATTGAAATATCGTTAAAACTTTGACGCATGCCTTTTATGGTCATATCATGTTTATCACATTCTAAAATGATCTTAAGGTCGATTTTTAGCATAAACTTGAAAAACCTCGCATCTATTTCCAGGATTTAAATTTCCTGAAAACTTTGACGCATGCCTTTTATGGCATATCATGTTCATAACACTCTAAAATGGTCCAAAGTTCAATTGTAGGAACAAACTTGAAAAAACTCGCACGGATTCCGGGTATCGAAATTTTATGAAAAATTTGACTCATGTCTTTTATAGTCATATCATGTTTATCACACTCTAAAATGCTCTAACGGTCAATTTTAATGTATTCTTTGAAAAAACTCACAATGATTTATGGGATCGAAATTTCGTGAAAACTTTGATGCATGCCTTTCATGGTCATATCATGTTTATCATACTCTAAAATGGTCTAAAGTTCAATTTTATGAAAAAACTTGAAAAAACTCACACCGATTTCGAGGATCGAAATTTCGTGAAAACATAAACGCATGCATTTTATTGTCTATCATGTTTATCACACTCTGAAATTATCTAAAGTTCATATTTAGGAACAAACTACAAAAAATTCGCATTGATTTCCATGATTGAAATTTCTTTAAATCTTTGACGCATGCCTTTTATGTTCATATCAAGTTTATCACACTCTCAAATGGTCCAAAGGTTGATTTAAAAAAAACTTGAACAAACACGCACCGATTTCAAGGATTCAAATTTTGTGAAAACTTTGACGCCTACCTTTTATAGTCATATCTTGTTTATCACACTCTAAAATGGTCCAAATGTAGATTTAGAGGTAAACATTCAAAAAACTCACAACGATTTTTCAGGATTGAAATTTCGTGAAAACTTACGCATGCCTTTTATGTTCATATCATATTAATCACACTCTAAAATGGTCAAAGGTAGATTTTAAGCAAAAACTTAAAAAATCTCGCTCCGATTTCCAGGATCAAAATTTCATGAAAACTTTGATGCATGCCTTTTATGTTCACATCATGTTTATTACACTCTAAAATGGTCCAAAGAAAGATTTTTAAGCAAAAACATGAAAACACTTGCACCGATTTTTGTTATCGAAATTTCGTGAAAACATCGACGGATGCCTTTTATGGTCATATCATGTTTATAACACTCTAAAATGGTCCAAATGTTGATTTTAATGTCAACGTTGAAAATACTCTCATCGATTTCCGGGATAGAAATTTCGTGAAAACTTTGACGCGTGCATTTTATGGTCGTATCATGTTCATCACACTCTAAAATGGTTCAAAGGTCGATTTTAAGCAAAAGTTTTAAAAAACTTGCACCGATTTCCGTTATCGAAGTATCATGAAAACTTTGACGCAAGCCTTTTATGGTCATATCATGTTTATCACATTCTAAAATGGTCCAAGTTTTGATATTGAGGTTAACGTTCAAAAAACTCGCAACGTTTTCTGGGATTGAAATTTCGTGAAAACTTTAAGTCATGAATTTCATTGTCATATCATGTATGTCACATTCTAAATGGTCCAAAGATCAATTTTAAGGTCAACATTGAAAAAACTCTCATCGATTTCTAGGATCCAAATTTCGTGAAAACTTTGGCGCATGCCTTTTATAATCATATCATGTTTATAACACTCCAAAATGGTACAAAGGATAATTTTAGGAACAAACTTGAAATAACTCCCACCGATTTCCGAGATCGAAATATTGTGAAAACATTAACTCATGCATTTCATGTTAATCGCACTCTAAATGGTCCAAAGGTCGATTTTAACGTCAAAGTGGAAAAAACTCGCATCGATTTCTTGGATCAAAATTTCGTGAAAACTTTAACACATGCCTTTTATTATCATATCATATTTATCACATTCTAAAATGGTCTAAAGGATAATTTTAGGAACAAACTTGAAAAAACTCACACAGATTTTTGGATCGAAATTTTTTGAAAACTTTTACACATGCCGTTTTTGTTCATATTATGTTTATCACACTCTAAAATGGCCCAAAGGAAGATTTTAAGCAAAAACTAGAAAATCTCGCACCAATTTCTGGGATCGAAATTTCGTGAAAACTTTGACGCATGCCTTCGATAGTCATATCATGTTTATCACACTCTAAAATGGTCCAAATGACGATTTTAAGCATAGACATGAAAAAAATTGCACCGATTTCCGAGATCGAAATTTTATGAAAACTTTGATGCATGCGTTTTTTGTTCATATCAAGTTTATCACACTCTAAAATGGACCAAAGGTCGATTTAAAGCAAAAATTTAAAAAAACCCGCACCGATTTCTGGGATCGAAATTTCGTGAAAACTTTGACGAATGCCTTTTATGGTCATACCATGTTTATCACACTCTAAAATTGCCCAATGGATGATTTTAAGCAAAAACTTTAAAAAACTCGCACCGATTTCTGGGATTGAAATTTCGTGTAAACTTTGACGCATGCCTTTTATGGTCATATCATGTTTATCACACTCTAAAACGTTTCAAAGTTCAATTTTTTCAAAAATTTGTAAAACTCGGTCCCATTTTCTAGATCGAAATTTTGTGAAAAGTTTAATGCATGCCTTTTATGGTCATATCATGTTTATCAACGTCTAAAATGGTCCAAAGTTCAAAAACTTGTATTGATTTACTGGATCGAAATTTAATCAAAACTTTGACGCATTCCTTTTATTGACATATCATGTTTATCATACTCGGAAACTTTGACGCATACCTTTTATAGTCATATCATGTTTATCACGCTCTGAAATGATTCAAAGGTCGATTTTAAGTAAAAAAGATGAAAAAAACTTGAAATGATTTCTTGGATAAAATTTTCGTGAAAACTTTTGACGCATGCTTTTTATGGTCATATCATGTTTATCACCCTCCAAAATGGTACAAATATCAATTTTAGGAACATACATGAAAAAACTCGCTCTGATTACTGGGATCGAAATTTCGTCAAAACTAAGACGCATGCCATTTATGTTCATGTCATATTTATCCTACTCTGAAATGGTCCAAAGGTCAATTTTAAACAAAAACATGAAAATAATCACACCGATTTTCGAGAACGAAATTTGGTGAAAACTTTGACTCATGCCTTTTATTTTCATATCCTATTTATCACACTCTAAAATGGTCCAAAGTTCAATTTTAAGGTTAACGTTATAAAAACTAGCACCGATTTCCGCATTCGAAATTTCGTGAAAACTTTGACGCATGCCTTTTATGGTCATATCATATTTATCACATTCTAAAAAGGTCCAAAGGTCAATTTTAGGAACAAACTGCAAAAAACTCACACCGATATCCGTGATTGAAATTTCGTAAAATCTAAGACGCATGTCTTTTATGTTCGTATCATGTTTATCACACTCTGAAAAGGTCCAAAGGTAGATTTTAAGAAAAAACGTGAAAAATCTCGCACCAATTTCCAAGATCGAATTTTGTTGAAAACTTTGATGCATGCCCATTATGTTCATATGACATTTATGACAATCTAAATTGGTTAAATGGTCAATTTTTAGCAAAATCTTGAAAAAAACAAACGCCGATTTCTAGGAACGAATTTCGTGAAAACTTTGACGCATGCCTCTTATAGTCATATTATATTTATCACACTCTAAAATGGTCCAAAGGTCGATTTTAATCATAAATTCTAAAAAACTCTCACCGATTTCCGTGACCGATACTTCATGAAAACTATGACGCATGCCTTTCATGGTCATATAATGTTTATCGCAATCTAAAAAAGTCTAAAGTTCAATTTTAAGAACAAACATGATAAAACTTGCACCGATTTCATGGATCGAAATTTCATGAAAACATAAACGCCTGTGATTTATGGTCATATCATGTCTATCATACTCTAAAATTATCTAAAGTACAATTTTAGGAACAGACTAGAAAAAACTCGCATCGATTACCATGATCGAAAATTCTTTAAATCTTTGATGCATGCCTTTTATGTTCATATCAAGTTTATCACACTCTAAAATGGTCCAAAGATCGATTGAAAAAAAAACTTGGAAAAACTAGCACCGATTTCAAGGATCGAAATTTCGTGAAAACTTTTACACATTCCTTTCATGGTCATATCAAGTTTATCACACTCTAAAATGATCCAAAGTTCAATTTTAGGAAAAAACATGAAAAAACTCGCACCAATTTAGGGGATCGAAATTTCATGGAAACATTGACGCATGCCTTTTATGGCATATCATGTTTATCACACTCTAAAATGGTCCAAAGTTCAATTGTAGGAACAAACTTGAAAAAACTCACACGGATTCCGGGTATCGAAATTTTGTGAAAAATTTGACTCATGCCTTTTACGGTCATATCATGTTTATCACACTCTAAAATGATTTCACGGTCAATTTAAATGTATTCTTTGAAAAAACTCACACCGATTTATGGGATCGAAATTTCGTGAAAACTTTTATGCATGCCTTTTATGGTCATATCATGTTTATCACACTCTAAAATGACTAAAGTTCAATTTTAAGAACAAACTTGAAAAAACTCGCACCGATTTCGAGGATCGCAATTTCGTGAAAACTTATACGCATGCGTTTTATTGTCATATCATGTTTATCACACTCTAAAATTATCTAAAGTTCAAATTTAGGAATAGATTACAAAAAACTCGCATCGATTTCCGTGATTGAAATTTTTTTCAATCTTTGACGCATGCCTTTTATGTTCATATCAAGTTTATCACACTCTAAAATGGTTCAAAGGTCGATTTAAAAAAAACATGAACAAACTCGCACCGATTTCAAGGATCGAAGTTTTGAGAAAGCTTTGACGCCTGCCTTTTATAGTCATATCGTGTTTATCACACTCTAAAATGGTTCAAATGTAGATTTAGAGGTAAACATTCAAAAAACTCACAACGATTTTTCGGGATTGAAATTTTGTGAAAACTTTGATGCACGCCTTTTATTTTCATATCCTGTTTATCACACTCTAAAATGGTTCAAAGTTCGATTTTAAGGTTAACGTTATAAAAACTCGCACCGATTTCCATGATCGAAATTTCATGAAAACTTTGATGCATGCCTTTTTTGTTCATGTCATGTTTATCACACTCTAAAATAGACCAAAGGTCGATTTTAAGAAAAATTTTAAAAAAACTCGCACCGATTTCCGGGATCGAAATTTCGGGAAAACATTGACGAATGCCATTTATGGTCATATCGTGTTTATTACACTCTGAAATTGTCTAATGGTCGATTTTAAGCCAAAACTTTAAAAAAACTCGCACCGATTTCTGGGATTGAAATTTCGTGAAATGTTTAACACATGCCTTTTATGATCATATCATGTTTATCATACTCTAAAACGTTTCAAAGGCCAGTTTTAAGCAAAAATTTTCAGAAAGTCGCTCCGATTTTCGAGATCAATAGTTCGTGAAAAGTTTGATGCATTCCTTTTATTGTCATATCACATCCTTATCACACTCTAAAAAGGTCCAAAAGTCACTTTTAAGAAAAAACTAGAAAAATCATACACCGATTTCCGAGATAGAAATTTAGTGAAAACTTTACGCCTGCCTTTTATGGACATATCATGTTTATCACACTCTAAAATGGTCCAAAGGTGAATTTGAGGGAAAAACTTGAAAAAACTCGCACAGATTTTCTATATCAAAATTTCGTGAAAACTATTACGCTTGCTTTTTTTATCATATCATGTTTATCACACTCTAAAATAGTCCAAATGTCAATTTTAGGAAAAAAACTTGGAAAAACACGCACAGAATTCTGGAATCGAAATTTCGTGAAAAATGAGACGCATACCTTTTATGTTCATATCACGTTTATCACACTCTGAAATGGTCCAAAGATTGATTTTAAGCAAAAACTTAATAAAACTCGCACTGATTTCCAAGTTGAAAACATTAACGCATGTGTTTTATGTTCATATCATGTTTATCACACATTCTAAAATGGTCCAAAAGTTGATATTCAGGTCAACGTTGAAAAAACTGGCATCGATTTCGGTGATCGAAAAATAGTGAAAACTTTGACCCATGCCTTTTATCTTCATATCATGTTTATCACACTCCAAAATGGTCCAAATGTCGGTTTTAAGCATAAACTTGAAAAAATTCATGCGAAATTTCATGAAAACATTGATGCATGAGTTTTATAGTCATATCATATTTATCACAATCAAAAACGATCCAAAGGTCGATTTTATGAAAAAATTTTACAATAGAAGAATGCATTTTATGGTCATATCATGTTTATCACACTTTAAAATTGTCCAATGGTCGATTTTAAGCAAAAACTTTAAAAAACTCGCACCGAATTCTGGGATTGAAATATCGTTAAAACTTTGACGCATGCCTTTTATGGTCATATCATGTTATCAAATTCTAAAATTATTAGAAGGTCGATTTTTAGCATAAACTTGAAAAACCCCGCATCTATTTCAAGGATCGAAATTTCGTGAAAACATTGACGCTTGCTTTTTGAGGTCATATCATGTTTATCAAACTCTAAAATGGTCTAAAGGAAAATTTGGGGAAAAACTTGAAAAAACTCACACCTACTTCCAGGATCGAAATTTCGTGAAAACTTTGACGCATGCTTTTTTGGTCATATCATGTTTATCACACTCTAATAAGGTCCAAAGGTCAATTTGAGGAAAAAACTAGAAAAAACTCAAAACGATTTCTGGGATCGAAATTTTATGAAAACTTTGACGCATGCCTTTTACGGTAATATCATTTTTATCACAATATTAAAAGGTCCAAAGGTCAATTAGATGAACAAACTTGAAAAAACTCGCACCGATTTCCGAGATTGAAATTTCGTGAAAACTTTGACGCCTGCCTTTTATGGTCATATTATATTTATCACACTCTAAAATGGTCCAAAGGTCAATTTTAGGAACAAACTGCAAAAAACTCGCACCGATTTCCATGATCGAAATTTTGTGAAAACTAAGACGCATGTCTTTAATGTTCATATCATGTTTATCACACTCTGAAATTGTCCAAAGAACGATTTTAAGCAAAAACATGAAAAATTTCGTACCGATTTCCGAGATCAAAATTTGTTGAAAACTTAGACGCGTGCCTTTTATGTTCATATCACGTTTATCACAATCTAAATTGGTTAAAAGATCAATTTTAAGCCAAATCTTGAAAAAAACTAACATCGATTTCTAGGAACGAAAGTTCGTGAAAACTTTGACGCATGCCTTTTATTGTCAAATTATATTTATCACACTCTAAAATTGTCCAAAGGTTGATTTTAATCATAAATTCTAAAAAATTCGCACCGATTTCCGTGATCGAAATTTCGTGAAATCTATGACACATGCCTATTTATGTTCATATCATGTTTATAACAATTGAAAAGGTCCAAAGGTCGATTTTAAACAAAAACTTGAAAAAAATTTGACGCATGCCTTTCATGGTCATATCATGTTTATCACAATCTTAAACGGTCCAAAGTTCAATTTTAAGAACAAACATGGAAAAACTCACACCGATTTCGAGGATCGAAATTTCGTGAACACATAAACGCATGCGTTTTATGATCATATCATGTTTATCACTCTCTAAAATTATCTAAAGTTCAATTTTAGGAACAGACTAGAAAAAACTCGCATCGATTCTCGTGATCGAAATTTCTTTAAATCATTGACGCATGCCTTTTATGTTCGTAACAAGTTTATCACACTCTAAAATGGTACAAAGGTCAATTAAAAAAAATTTAAAAAAACATACACCGATTTTAAGGATCAAAATTTCGTGAATACTTTAACGCCTGCCTTTTATGGTCTTATCATGTTTATCACACTCTAAAATGGTCCAAATGTAGATTTAGAGGTAAACATTCAAAAAACTCAATACGATTTTCAGGATTGAAATTTCGTGAAAACTGACGCATGCCATTTATGTTCATATCATATTTATCACACTCTAAAATGATCCAAAGGTCGATTTTAAGCAAAAACTTAAAAAAAACTCGCTCCGATTTCCGGGATCGAAATTTCATGAAAACTTTGACGCATGCCTTTTATTTTCACATCATGTTTATTACACTCTAAAATGGTACAAAGGAACATTTTAAGTAAAAACATGAAAAGACTCGCTTCGATTTTCTTTATAAAAATTTTGTGAAAACATTGACGGATTCCTTTTATGGTCATATCATGTTTGTCACACTCTAAAATGGTCCAAATGTTGATTTTAATGTCAACGTCGAAAAAACTCACACCAATTTCAAGGATCGAAATTTCGTGAAAACTTTGACGCATACCTTTTATGGTCATATAATGTTCGTCACACTCTAAAATGGTCCAAAGGACGATTTTAAGCAAATACATTAAAAAACTAACACCGATTTCCGTTATCGAAATATCGTGAAAACTTTGACGCAAGCCTTTTATGATCATATCATGTTTATCACATTCTAAAATGGTCCAAATTTTGATTTTGAGGTTAACGTTAAAAAAACTCCCAACGTTTTCTGGGATTGAAATTTCGTGAAAACATTAACTCGTGAATTTCATTGTCATATCATGTTTATCACATTCTAAATGGTCCAAAAGTCGATTTTAAGGTCAACGTTGAAAAAACTCTCAACGATTTCTAGGATCGAAATTTCGTGAAAACTTTAATGCATGCTTTTTATAATCATATCATGTTTATCAAACTCTAAAATGGTCCAAAGGATAATTTTAGGAACAAACTTGAAATAACTCGCACCAATTTCCGGGATCGAAATATTGTGAAAACATTAACTCATGAATTTCATGTTAATCACACTCTAAATGGTCTAAAGGTCGATTTTAAGGTCAAAGTTCAAAAAATCTCGCATCGATTTCCAGGATAGAATTTTCGTGAAAACTTTGACGCATGCTATTTATTGTCATATCATGTTTATCACATTTTAAAATGGTCCAAAGAACAAGTTAAGAACAAACTTGAAAAAACTCACACCGATTTCAGGGAACGAAATTTTTTGAAAACATTGACGCATGCCGTTTATGTTCATATTATGTTTATCCAACTCTAAAATGGCCCAATGGTCGATTTTATACAAAAACTAGAAAATCTCGAACTAATTTCTAGGATCGAAATTTCGTGAAAACTTTGACGCATGCCTTTTATGGTCATATCTGGTTTATCAAACTCTAAAATGGTCCAAAGGTCGATTTCAAGCATAAACATGAAAAAACTTGCACCGATTTCCGAGATCGAAATTTTGTGAAAACTTTGACGCAAGCGATATCTGTTCATATCATGTTTATCACATTCTAAAATGGTCCACAGGTCGATTCTAAGCAAAAAATTT
This sequence comes from Euphorbia schlechtendalii, assembly GCA_949673415.1. Taxonomy (NCBI): domain Eukaryota; kingdom Viridiplantae; phylum Streptophyta; class Magnoliopsida; order Malpighiales; family Euphorbiaceae; genus Euphorbia; species Euphorbia schlechtendalii. The sequence goes on along the minus strand of CATIWQ010195543.1, from coordinate 18,172 downwards.
TAAAAACTCACATCGATTTCCTGGATCGAAATTTCTTGAAAACTTTGACGAATGCTTTTTATGGTCATATCATGTTTATCACACTCTAAAATTGTCAAATGGATGATTTTAAGCAAAAACTTTAAAAAACTCGCACTGATTTCTGGGATTGAACTTTCGTGAAAACTTTGACGCATGCCTTTTATGGTCATATCATGTTTATCACACTATAAAACGTTTCAAAGTTCAATTTTATGCAAAAATTTGTAAAAAATCGCTCCGATTTTCTAGATCAAAAATTCGTGAAAAGTTTTATGCATGCCTTTTAAGGTTATACCATGTTTATCAAAGTCTAAAATGGTCTAAAGTTCAAAAACTTGCACTGATTTCCCGGATTGAAATTTCGTGAAAACTTTGACGCATGCCTTTTATTGACATATCATGTTTATCATACTCGAAAACTTTGATGCATACCTTTTATGGTCATATCATGTTTATCACGCTCAGAAATGGTCCATAGGTCAATTTGAAGAAAAAAACATGAAAAAAACTCGAAACGATTTCCTGGATAGAACTTTCGTGAAAACTTTTGACGCATGCTTTTTATGGTCATATCATGTTCATCACCCTCCCAAATGGTACAAATGTCAATTTTAGGAACAAACTTGAAAAAACTCGCACCGATTACCGGGATCGAAATTACGTCAAAACTAAGACGCATGCCATTAATGTTCATATCATATTTATCACACTCTGAAATGGTCCAAAGGTCGATTTTAAGCAAAAACTTGAAAAAAATCACACCGATTTCCGAGATTGAAATTTGGTGAAAACTTTGACACATGCCTTTTATGTTCATATCCTATTTATCACACTCTAAAATGGTCCAAAGTTCGATTTTAAGGTTAACAGTAAAAAAACTCGCACCGATTTCCGGAATCGAAATTTCGTGAAAACTTTGACGCATGCCTTTAATGTTCATATCATGTTTATCACACTCTAAAATGGTCCAAAGGTCGATTTTAAGAAAAAATTTTAAAAACACCCGCACCAATTTCCGGGATCGAAATCTCGTGAAAACTTTGACGAATGCCTTTTATGGTTATATCATGTTTATCACACTCTAAAATTGTCTAATGGTCGATTTCAAACAAAAACTTTAACAAACGCACCAATTTCTAGGATTGAAATTTCGTGAAAAGTTTGACGCATGCCTTTTATGGTCATATCATGTTTATCACACTCTAAAACTTTTCAAAGGTAAATTTTAAGCAAAAATTTGCAAAAACTCACTCCGATTTTCGGGATCGAAATCTCGTGAAAACTTTGACGCATACCTTTTATGTTCATATCTTGTTTATCACACTCCAAAATGGTCCAAAGGTCAATTTTAAGCATAAAATTGAAAAAATTCGCACCGAAATTTCTTGAAAACATTGACGGATGAGTTTTATATTCATATCACGTTTATCACACTCAAAAATAATCAAAAGGTCGATTTTAAGCAAAAATTTTAAAACTGAAGAATGCATTTTATTGTCATATCATGTTTATCACACTTTAAAATTGTCCAATGGTCGATTTTAAGCAAAAACTTTAAAAAAAATCGCACTGAATTCTGGTATTAGAATATCGTTAAAACTTTGACGCATACCTTTTATGGTCATATCATATTTATCACATTTTAAAATGATCTTAAGGTCGATTTTTAGCATAAACTTTAAATACCTCGCATCTATTTCAAGGATCGAAATTTCATGAAAACATTGACCCATGCTTTTTGAGGTCATATCGTGTTTATCAAACTCTAAAATGGTCCAAAGGTAAATTTGAGGAACAAACTTGAAAAAACTCGCACCGATTTCCGGGATCGAAATTTCGTGAAAACTTTGACGCGTGCTTTTTTGGTCATATCATGTTTATCACACTCTAAAAAGGTCCAAAGGTTAATTTGAGGAAAAAACTTGAAAAAATTCGAAACGATTTCCGGGATCGAAATTTCGTGAAAACTTTGACTTATGCCTTTTACGGTAATATCATATTTATCACACTCTTAAAATGTCCAAAGGTCAATTTGAGGAACAAACTTGAAAAAACTCGCACCGATTTCCGAGATCAAAATTTCGTGAAAACTTTGACGCCTGCCTTTTATGGTCATATCATATTTATCACACTCTAAAATGGTCCAATGGTCAATTTTAGGAACAAACTGCAAAAAACTCGCACCGATTTCCGTGATCGAAATTTTATGAAAAGTAAGATGCATGTCTTTTACGTTCATATCATATTTATGGTCAAAGGAGGATTTTAAGCAAAAACATGAAATTGTCCAAAGGACGATTTTAAGCAAAAACATGAAAAATCTCGTGCCGATTTCCAAGATCGAAATTTGTTGAAAACTTTGACGTGTGCCATTTATGTTCATATCACGTTTATCACCATCTAAATTGGTCAAAAGGTCTATTTTAAGCAAAATCTTTAAAAAAACTAACACCGATTTCTAGGAACGAAATTTCGTGAAATCTATGACGCATGCCTATTTATGTTCATATCATGTTTATAACAACTGAAATGGTCCAAAGGTCGATTTTAAGCAAAAACTTGAAAAAACTCGCCCCGATTTCCGAAATCTAAATTTCATGAAATCTTTGACGCATGCCTTTCATGGTCATATCATGTTTATCACAATCTAAAATGGTCCAAAGTTCAATTTCAAGAACAAACATGAAAAAACTCGCACCGATTTCGAGGATCAAAATTTCTTGAAAACTTAAACGCATGCGTTTTATGGTCATATCATGTTATCACACTCTAAAATTATCTGAAGTTCAATTTTAGGAACAGACTAGAAAAAACTTGCATCGATTTTCGTGATCAAAATATCTTTAAATCTTTAACACATGCCTTTTATGTTCATATCAAGTTTATCACACTCTAAAATGGTCCAAAGGTCGATTTAAAAAAAATTTGAAAAAACACGCACCGATTTCAAGGATCGAAATTTCAGGAAAACTTTGACGCCTACCTTTTATGGTCTTATCATGTTTATCACACTCTTAAATGGTCCAAATGTAGATTTAGAGGTAAACATTCAAAAAACTCACAACGATTTTCGGGATTGCGTGAAAACTGACGCATGCCATTTATATTCATATCATATTTCTCACACTCTAAAATGCTCCAAATGTCAATTTTAAGCAATAACTTAAAAAAAACTAGCTCCGATTTCTGGGATAGAAAATTCATGAAAACTTTGACACATGCATTTTGTGTTCACATCATGTTTATTACACTCTAAAAAGGTCCAAAGGAAGATTTTAAACAAAAGCAAGAAAAGACTCGCACCGATTTTCGTTATCGAAATTTTGTGAAAACATTGACGGATGCATTTTATGGTCATATCATGTTTATCACACTCTAAAATGGTCCAAATGTTGATTTTAATGTCAACGTCAAAAAAACTAGCAACGATTTCCAGGATCGAAATTTTGTGAAAACTTTGACGCATTTATGGTCATATCATGTTCATCACACTCTAAAATGGTCCAAATGACGATTTTAAGAAAAAACATTAAAAAACTAACACCGATTTCCGTTATCGAAATATCGTGAAAACTTTGACGCAAGCCTTTTATGGTCATATCATTTTATCACATTCTAAATTGGTCTAAATTTTGATTTGGAGGTTAACGTTAAAAAAACTCCCAACGTTTTCCGAGATTGAAATTTCGTGAAAATATTAACTCGTGAATTTCATTGTCATATCATGTTTATCACATTCTAAATAGTCCAAAGGTCGATTTTAAGGTCAACTTTGAAAAAACTCTCATCGATTTCTAGCATCGAAATTTCGTGAAAACTTTGACGCATGCCTTTTATAATCATATCATGTTTATCGCACAGTAAAATGGTCCAAAGGATAATTTTTGGAACAAACTTGAAATAATTCGCACTGATTTCCGGGATCTAAATATTGTGAAAACATTAACTAATGCATTTCATGTTAATCACACTCTAGATGGTCCAAAGGTCGATTTTAAAGTCAAAGTTAAAAAAAAACTCGCATCGATTTCCAATATCGAAATTTCGCGAAATCTTTAACGCATGCCTTTTATTGTCATTTCATGTTTATCACATTTTAAAATGGTCCAAAGGATAAAATTTTAGGAACAAACTTGAAAAAACTCACACCGATTTCCGGGATCGAAATTTTTTGAAAACATTGACGCAAGCCGTTTATGTTCATATTATGTTTATCACACTCTAAAATGGCCCAATGGTCGATTTTAAGCAAAAACTAGAAAATCTCGCACCGATTCCTAGGATCGAAATTTCGTGAAAACTTTGACGCATGCCTTTTATGGTCATATCGTGTTTATCAAACTCTAAAATGGTCCAAAGGTCGATTTCAAGCATAAACATGAAAAAACTTGCACCGATTTCCGAGATTGAAATTTTGTGAAAACTTTGACACGTGCGTTTTCTGTTCATATCATGTTTATCACATTCAAAAATGGTCCACAGGTCGATTCTAAGCAAAAATTTATAAAAACTCGCACCGATTTCCTGGATCGAAATTTCGTGAAAACTTTGACGAATGCTTTTTATGGTTATATCATGTTTATCACACTCTAAAATTGTCAAATGGACGATTTTAAGTAAAAACTTTAAAAAAACTCGCACTGATTTCTGGGATTGAACTTTCGTGAAAACTTTGACGCATGCCTTTTATGGTCATATCATGTTTATCACACTATAAAACATTTCAAAGTTCAATTTTAAGCAAAAATTTGTAAAAACTCGCTCCGATTTTCTGGATCAAAAATTAGTGAAAAGTTTAATGCGTGCCTTTCATGGTAATATCATGTTTATCACAATCTAAAATGGTCCAAAGTTTAAAAACTTGCTCTGATTTCCCGTATTGAAATTTCGTGAAAACTTTGACGCATGCCTTTTATTGACATATCATGTTTATCATACTCGAAAACTTTGACGCATACCTTTTATGGTCATATCATGTTTATCACGCTCTGAAATACTTCAAAGGTCGATTTTAAGTAAAAAAGATGAAAAAAACTCAAAATGATTAATGATTTCCTAGATAGAACTTTCGTGAAAACTTTTTACACATGCTTTTTATGATCATATCATGTTTATCACCCTCCAAAATGGTACATATGTCAATTTTAGGAACAAACATGAAAAAACTCGCACCGATTACTGGGGATCAAAATTTCATCAAAACTAAAACGCATGCCATTTATGTTCATATCATATTTATCACACTCTGAAATGGTCCAATGGTTGATTTAAAACAAAAACTTGAAAAAAATCACACCGATTTCCGAGAACGAAATTTGGTGAAAACTTTAATGCATGCCTTTTATTTTCATATCCTATTTATCACACTCTAAAATGGTCCAAAGATCGATTTTAAGGTTAACGTTGAAAAATCTCGCACCGATTCCGGGATCGAAATTTCGTGAAAACTTTGACGCATGCCTTTTATGTTCATATCATGTTTATCAGACTCTAAAATGGTCCAAAGGTCGATTTTAAGAAAAAATTTAAAAAAACTCACACCGATTTCTGGGATCGATATTTCATGAAAACTTTGACTCATGCCTTTTATTGTCATATCATGTTTATCAAACTCTAAAATGGTCCGAAGGTCGAGTTTAATCCTAAATTCTAAAAAACTCGCACCCATTTCTGTGATCGAAATTTCGTGAAAACTATGACGCATGCCTATTTATATTCATATCATGTTTATAACAATCTGAAATAGTCCAAAGGTCGATTTTAAGGAAAAACTTATAAAAACTCGAACCGATTTCCAGGATCTAAATCTCGTGAGAACTTTGAAGCATGCCTCTTATGGTTATATGATGTTTTTCATACTATAAAATGGTCCAAAAGTCAATTTTAAGCATAAACTTGAAAAAACTCGCATTGATTTCCGGGATCGATATTTCGTGAAAACTTTGACGCATGCCTTTTATGGTCGTATCATGTTTATCACACTCTTCAATTTGATGAAAAAACTTGAAAAAACTCGCAACGATTACCGAGATCGAAATTTCGTGAAAACGTTGACATCTGCCTTTTATGGTCATATCATATTTATCTCACTCTAAAATGGTCCAAAGGTCAATTTTAGGAACAAACTACAAAAAACTCGCACCGATTTCCATGATCAAAATTTCATGAAAACTATGATGCGTGCCTATTTATATTCATATCATGTTTATAATAATCTGAAATGGTCCAAAGGTCGATTTTAAGCAAAAACTTGAAAAAACTCGCACTAATTTTCGAAATCTAAATTTCGTGAAATCTTTGACGATACCTTTTTTGTACATATGATGTTTACAAACTCAAAAATGGTCGAAAGGTTGATTTTAAGAAAAAACTAATAAAAACTCGAACCGATTTCCGGGATCTAAATTTCTTGAGAACTTTGAAGCATGCCTCTTATGGCCATATGATGTTTGTCATACTATAAAATGGTCCAAAGGTTGATTTTAAGCATAAACTTGAAAAAACTCGCACCGATTTCCGGGATCGATAGCATGCCTTTTATGGTCATATCATGTTTATCACACTCTTCAATTTGATGAAAAAACTTGAAAAAACTCACACCGTTTTCCGAGATCGAAATTTCATGAAATCTTTAATGCCTGGCTTTTATGGTCAAATCATGTTTATCACTCTAAAATGGTCCAAAGGTCAATTTTAGGAACAAAATTGTAAAAACTCGCACCGATTTCAATGATCGAAATTTCATTAAAACTAAGATGCATGTCCTTTATGTTCATATCACGTTTATCACACTCTGAAATGGTCCAAAGGACGCTTTTAAACAAAAACATTAAAAATCTGACACCGATTTCCGAGATCATAATTTCTTGAAAACTTTGACGCGTGCCTTTTATGTTCATATCACGTTTATCACAATCTATAATGGTGCAAAGGTCGATTTTAAGCAAAAACTTGAATAAACTATCACCGATTTCTAGGATCGAATTTCGAGAACACGTTGACGCATGCCTCTTATTGTCATATTATATTTATCACTTTAAAATGGTCCAAAGGTCGATTTTAAGTATATATTTTAAAAAACTCGCTCTGATTTCTCTGATCAAAATTTCATGAAAACTATGACGCATGCCTATTTATGTTCATATCATGTTTATCACACTCTGAAATGGTCCAACGGACGATTTTAAGCAAAAACTTGAATAAACTCGCACCGATTACCGAATCTAAATTTCGTTAAAACTTTGATGTATGCCTTTTTTGTTCATATCATGTTTATCAAACTCAAAAATGGTCCAAAGGTCGATTTTAAGAAAAAACTTATAAAAACTTTAACTGATTTCCGGATCCGAAATATCGTGAGAACTTTAATGCAAACCTTTTAGAGTTATATGATATTCATCATACTATAAAATGGTCCAAAGGTCGATTTTAATCACAAACTTGAAAAAACTCGCACCAAATTTCCGGGACCGAAATTTCGTGAAAACTTTGGCGCATGCCTTTTATGGTCATATAATGTTTATCACACTCTAAAATGGTCTAAAGGTAAATTTCTGTAACAAACTTCAAAAAACTCGCACTGATTTCTGAGATCAAAATATTGTGAAAACATTGATACCTGCCTTTTATTTTCATATTTTATTTATCACATTCTAAAATTGTCCAAAGATCTTTTTGAAGCAAAAACATGAAAAAACTCACACCAATTTCTAAGATTGAAATTTCGTGAAAACTTTTTGACGCATGCCTTTTAGGATCATATCATAATTATCACTATAAAATGGTCCAAAGGTAGATTTTAAGCTTAAACTTTTAAAAAATTGCAAGGATTTCCGGGATCGAAATTTCGTGAAAACTTTGACTCATGCCTTTTATGGTCATATCTTGTTTATCACACTCTAAAAGGGTCCAAACGTCAATTTGAGGAACAATCTTGAAAAATCTCGCACCGATTTCCGAGATCGAAATTTCGTGAAAATATTGACGCATGCATTTTTGGTCATATCATGTTTATCACACTCTAAAATTGTCCAAATGTCAATATAGGAACAATTTTGAAAAAACTCGCACCGATTTCCGTGATCAAAATTTCGTGAAATGGTCCAAAGATCGAATTTTAGGTCAACGTTGAAAAAACTCGGATCTATTTCTGGGATCAAAATTTCGTGGGAACTTTGAGGCTTGCTTTTTCTGGTCATATCATGTTTATCACACTCTAAAATGTTCCAAAGGACAATTTTAGGAACAAACTTGTAAAAACTCGCAGCGATTTGCGGGATCGAAATTTCAATAATACTTTGACGCATACCTTTTATATTCATATCCGGTTTATCACACTCTAAAAAGGTCCAAATGTCTATTTTAAGCAAAAACTAGAAAAAACCCGCACCGATTTACAGGATCGAAATTTAGTGAAAACATTGACGCTTGCCTTTTATGTTCATATCATGTTTATCACACTCTAAAATGGTGCAAAGGTCATTTTTAAGCAAAAACTAGAAAAAGCTAGCATCGATTTCGGAGATTGAAATTTCGTGAAAACTTTGATGCATAACTTTTATGTTCATTTCATGTTTATGATACTCTAAAATGGTCCAAATGTCAATTTTAAGCAAAAATTGAAAAAACTCGCACCGATTTCTGATATCGAAATTTCGTGAAAACTTTGACGAATGCCTTTTATGGTTATATCTGGTTTATCAAAATCTAAAATGGGACAAAGGTCGATTTTTAGCTAAATCATGAAAAAACTCGCACCAATTTCTGGGATTGAAATTTCGTGAAAACTTTGACGCATGCCTTTTATAGTCATATCATGTTTATCACAATTTGAAATGGTCCAAATGTCAATTTTAGGAACAAACATGGAAAAAATCGCACTGATTTCCGGAATCGAAACTTCGTGAAAACTAAGGCGCATGCCTCTTATGTTCATATCATGTTTATCACACTCTGAAATGGTCCAAAGGTCGATTTTAAGCAAAAACTTGAAAAACCTCGCATCGATTTCCGAGATCGAAATTTCGTGAAAATTTGACGCATGCCTTTTTTGTTCATATCATATTTAACACACTCTAAATTGGTCCAAAGGTCATTTTTAGGAACAAACTTGAAAAAATTCACACCGTTTTTCCGGATCAAAATTTCGTGAAAACTTTGTCGCACGTTCTTTATGTTCATATCATGTTTATCACAATCTTAAATGGTCCAAAGATCTATTTGAAGAAAAAACATGAAAAAACTCGCACAAATTTCTAAGATTGAAATTTCCTGAAAACTTTTTGACGAATGCCTTTTAGGGTCATATCATGTTTATCACACTCTAAAATGGTCCAAATGTAGATTTTAAGCTTAAACTTTTAAAAAAATCGCACCGATTTCCAGGATCGAAATTTCTTGAAAACTTTGACTCATGCCTTTTATGGTCATATCTTGTTTATCACACTCTAAAAGGGTCCAAAGGTCAATTTGAGAAACAATCTTGAAAAATCTCGCACCGATTTCCGAGATCGAAATTTCGTGAAAACATTGACGCATGCTTTTTTGGTCATATCATGTTTATCACACTCTAAAATTGTCCAAATGAAAATTTTAGGAAAAATTTTGAAAAAACTAGCACCGATTTCCATGATCAAAATTTCGTGAAATGGTCCAATGATTGAATTTAAGGTCAATGTTGAAAAAACTCGGATCTATTTCCCGGATCAAAATTTCATGGGAACTTTGAGGCTTGCTTTTTCTAGTCATATCATGTTTATCACACTCTAAAATGTTCCAAAGGACAATTTTAGGAACAAACTTGTAAAAACTCGCACCGATTTCCGATATCGAAATTTCGTTAAAACTTTGACGAAGGCCTTTTATGGTCATATCTGGTTTATCACAATCTAAAATGGGACAAAGGTCGATGTTTAGCAAAATCATATAAAAACTCGCACCAATTTCTGGGATTGAAATTTCATGAAAACTTTGACGCATGCCTTTTATAGTCATATCATGTTTATCACACTCTAAAATGGTCCAAATGTCAATTTTAGGAACAAACTTGAAAAAAATTGCACTGATTTCCGGAATTGAAATTTCATGAAAACTAAAGCATGCATGCCTTTTATGTTCATATCAAGTCATCACACTTTGAAATGGTCCAAAGGTCGGTTTTAAGCAAAAATTTGAAAAACCTCGCACCGAATTCTGAGATCGAAATTTCGTGAAAATTTGACGCATGCCTTTTTTGTTCATATCATGTTTAACACACTCTAAATTGGTCCAAAGGTCATTTTTAGGAACAAACTTGAAAAAATTCGGCCCGTTTTCTACGATCGAAATTTCGTGAAAACTTTGTCGCACGTCCTTTATGTTCAAATCATATTTATCACAATCTTAAATGGTCCAAAGGTCGATTTTAAGCAAAAACATGAAAAAACTCAAAACAATTTCTGGGATTCATATTTCGTGAAAACTTTGACGAATGCCTTTTATAGTCGATTTAAAGAAAAAACATGAAAAAACTTACACCGATTTTCGAGATCGAAATTTCTTAAAATTTTCACGCATGCCTTTTATGTTCATATCATGTTTATCACACTCTAAAATGTTCTAATGTTCGATTTAAAGCAAAAACTTGAAAAAACTTGCACCGATTTCCGGGATCGAAATTTCGTGAAAACTTTGACGCATGCCTTTTATGGTCATATATGTTCATCACTCTCTAAAATGGACCAAATATTGATTTTAAGGTCAATGTTGAGAAAACTAGCAACGATTTCGAGGATCGAAATTTCGTGAAAACTTTGACACATGCCTTTTATGTTCATTTCATGTTTAACACACTCTAAATTGGTCCAAAGGTTGATTTTAAGGTCAAAGTTAAAAAAACTCGCAATGATTTTCGGGATCAAAATTTCGTTGGCGCCTAGGCCGCCTAGGACCGCCTAGTGTTACCTAGGCGTAGAAAAATCGATCCTCCACCTAACACCGCCCGATTTTACAAAATCAAGGCGGCGTTCTTAAAATTCCTAGCTAGGCCCGATTTTTAAAACACTGTGTTTATCACACTCTAAAATGGTCCAAAGGTCGATTTTAAGCTAAAACTTGAAAAATCTCACACAGATTTCTGGGATAGAAATTCTTGCAATCTTTGACGCATGCATTTTGTGGTCATATCTTGTTTATCACACTCTAAAATTGTCTAAAGGTCGTGATTTGAATCTGGCTGCGCCGAACTCAATGAATTTCCTGATCGTGAATTGTGGTTTATGAAACACAAAAAGATAGGATAAAAGACTTAAAATCAAAGTGTAAAATAAGATGTTTGCAATAGCACAACCAATCCTAGCAAATAAACGAACAATCAAACTAACATATAGTTAATGCAACCCTTCGAATTGGATGAAAGAACCTGTTATGGGGTTGATTCTCTATTGTCTAGCCACAAAAATTGATCACAATCAAAATAAGACTTCAAGAACAAGATTACAATCACTCGAACTTAAAAAAAAAGCTGAAATTCCATAACAAAAAATTTTAATTAATCATCAAAACTATCTAATACAAATAAAAAGATTTCTATATATAATACTACTATTCCTAAGGCACGAAATTACATGTAGAATTTGCCTAAAAATAAAATACTAAAGTCCTAAATGCTTTAGGATAGAATTCCTTAAAGCATAAGAAAAGAATTCTACTGTTATTTGAAATATGAAACAAACTAGGATACTAAGTATACTAACTATTAAATAATAAAAGAAAATCATAATAAATTAAAATAATAATAATGTAGCAGCCACTTCATTTTCTTCCATCATGTAATTGATCCAATAATAATTTGCCAAGATTCCAACGGGTTAACATGTGACTTACGCATGCGTGTCCAAAGCTCACTCAAGCTATCTCCAATTAGACCAAGTCTTGAAATCCTCTTCAATACTTGAATCAAGAATTTGATTTCTTCATCTTCGTTCGGGACCCTTTGTTAAAATTTATTGAATATTGACTTGAACTTTGAATCATTGAAGTCCCTCTTATTTGCCCAATCAAAGCTGCTTGAACACTCCTTGAATTAGACATGGCAATCAGAATAGAAATGGATCTCGCCACTCAAGTTTCATGTCTTTGTCATTTTTATGCTTAATTATTGGTGTTCCTTGATTCGCATCATTCCCTCTCTCTTTAAAAATGATTCACCCTCGAATCATGCATAACGTCAAGAAAATCTTCGATATTCTTTGGAGTGCTATCTTCTCTTCCGAATTACTCATATAAACTAGAGGACTCGGTATAAATGGTCCATGCACAAAATAAATCAAATCTTTGAACGTATGAATTGGACGTAGCTAATATGGAATCTTATCTAGAAAATGAACATCAAATTTCTACAACAAACAGAAAATCACACTAGGAGGATAATTGTCAAATTTAGTTACAACAAAGCTAAAACCATTGCAATGAAATGAAAACAATTTCAAATTAGTAATTTCATCTAGCTTTGAATCTCTAATGTTGGCGTAAAAATTTTTGGCTTTTACGACGCCGTTACCTTCTTATCTTCTCTCAACTCTTTGTGGTCATATCATGTTTATCACACTCTAAAATGTTCCAAATTTCGATTTTATGCAAAAACTTGAAAAAACTCGCACCGATTTCCTAGATCAAATTTCTTAAAATCTTTGACGCATTGCTTTTATGGTCATATCATGTCTATCACACTCTAAAATGGTCTAAAAGAAGATTTTATGCAAAACATGAAAAACCTCACACTGATTTCCGGGATCGAAATTTTGTGAAATCTTTGACGCATGCTTTTTATGGTCATATCATGTTTATCACACTCTAAAATGGTCCAAAGGTAGATTCTAAACAAAATGTTTAAAAACATCGCACCGATTTCCGAGATAGAAATTTGGTGAAACCATTGAAGTACGCCTTTTATGATCGTATCATGTTTATCACACTCTAAAATGGTCCAAAGGTCAATTTTCAATGTAGACGTTGAAAAAACTTGCACCGATTTCCGGGATCGAAATTTCGTGAAAACTTTGATGCATGCCTTTTATGGTCATAACATATCTATCACACTCTAAAGTGGTCTAAAGGTCGATTTTAAACAAAAACTTGAAAAACTCACACCGATTTCCGGGGTTGAAATTTCATGAAATCTTTGACGCATGCCTTTTATGGTCAAATCATGTTTATCACACTCTAAAATGGTCCAAAGATAGATTTTAAACAAAAAGTTGAAAAAACTCGCACAATTTCCGGAATCGAAATTTCGTGAAATCTTTGACGCATGCCTTTTATGGTCATATTCTCACACTCTAAAATGGTCCAAATGTCAATTTCAAGCAAAAAATTGAAAAAACTCACACCAATTTCCAGGATCGAATTTTCGTGAAATCTTTGACGCATGCCTTTTATGGTCATATCATGTTTATCACACTCTAAAATGGTCCAAAGGTCGAATTTAAAAAAAAGTTGTAAAAACTCGCACCGATTTCCGGGATCGAAATTTCTTGAAAACTTTAACGCATGCCTTTTATGTTCATATCGTGTTTATCACACTCTAAAATGGTCCAAAGATCGATTTTTTGCAAATATTTGAAAAAACTAGCACCGATTTACGGGATCGAAATTTCGTGAAATCATTGACGGATGCCTTTTATGGTCATATCATGTTTGTCACACTCTAAACTGGTGCAAATGTCGATTTTAAGCAAAAACTTGAAAAAACTCGCACCGATGTCCGGGATCGAAATTTCGTGAAATCTTTGACGCATGCCTTTTATGTTTATATCATGTTTATCACACTCTAAAATGGTCCAAAGGTCAATATTATAGACAAACATGAAACAAATCCCACATATTTCCGGGATCGAAATGTTGTGAAATCTTTGACGCATGCCTTTTATGGTCATATCATGTCTCACACTCTAAAATGGTCTCAATGTAAATTTTAAGCAAAAACATGAAAAAACTCACACCAATTTTTGGGATTGAAATTTCATGAAATCTTTGACGCATCCCTTTTATGGTCGTATCATGTTTATCACACTCTAAAATGGTCCAAAGGTCAATTTTAAGGTAGAAGTTGAAAAAACTCGCATCAATTTCCAGGTTCGAAATTTGGTGAAAACTTTGACGAATCCTTTTATGTTTATATCATGTTTATTACACCATAAAATGGTCCAAAGGTCGATTTTACGCACAAACATGAAAAAACACACACCAATATCCGGGATTGAAATATCATGAAATCTATGACACATGCCTTTTATGGTCATATCATGTTTATCACACTCTAAAATTGTCATAGGGTCGATTTTAAGCAAAAACTGGAAAAAAACTCACATCGATTTCCGAGAATGAAATTTCATGAAATCATTGAATCATACCTTTTATGGTCATATCATGTTTATCACACTTTAAAATGGTCTAAAGTTTGATTGTAAGGTCAAAGTTTAAAAAACTCGCAACGATTTCCGGGATCAAAATTTTGTGAAAACATTGACGCATGCCTTTTATGGTCATATCATGTTTTCACACTCTAATATTTCAAAAGATCGATTTTAAGCAAAAACTAGAAAAAACTCGCACCTATTTCCGGGATTGAAATTTCGTGAAATTTTTTATGCATGCCTTTTATGGTCATATCATTTTTATCACACTCTAAAATGGACCAAATTTTGAATTTAGGCATAAACTTGAAAAAAACTCGCATCGATTTCCGGAATCGAAATTTTGTGAAATCTTTGACTCATGCCTTTTATGGTCAAATCATGTTTATCACACTCTAAAATGGTCCAAAGGTCGATTTTAAGCAAAAACATGAACAAACTTACACTGATTTCCGGGATCGAAATTTCATGAAATCTTTGACGCATGCCTTTTATGGTCATATCATGTTCATCACACTCTAAAATTTTACAAGGGTCGATTTTAAGCAAAAACTTTAAAAAAACTCACATCGATTTCTGGAATCGAAATTTCGTGAAATCATTCAAGCATGCCTTTTAGGGTCATATCATGTTTATCACACTCTAATATGGTCTAAAGGTAGATTGTAAGGTCAACGTTGAAAAAACTCACAACGATTTCCGGGATCAAAATTTTGGGAATAGTTTGACGCATTCCTTTTATTGTCGTATAATGTTATCACATTCTAAAATGGTCAAAAGGTCGATTTTAAGAAAAAAGTTGAAAAACACGTACCGATTTTCGAGATCGAAATTTCATGAAATCTTTGACGCATGCCTTTTATGGTCATAACATGATTATCACACTCTAAAATAGTCCAAAGGTTGATTTAAAGGTTAACGTTGAAAAAACTCGCACCGATTTCTGGGATGGAAATTTCGTGAAAACTTTGACGCCATTGCCTTTTATGGTCATATCATGTTTATCTCACTCTAATATGGTCAAAAGATCGAAAATATATGAAAAAAACTCATACCGATTTCCGGGATCGAAATTACGTGAAATCTTTGACGCATGCCTTTTATGGTAATATCATGTTTATCACACTCTAAAATGGACCAAATTTCGAACTTAGGCAAAAACTTGAAAAAAGAAGCACTGATTTCCGGGATTGAAATTTCGGGAAATCTTTGACACATGCCTTTTATGGTGATATCATGTTTATCACACTCTAAAATGGTCCAAAAGTCTATTTTAAGCAAAAACTTGAACTAACTCACATCGATTTCCGGGATCGAAATTTCGTGAATCTTTGACACATGCCTTTTATGGCCATATCATGTTTATCACACTCTAAAATTGTCCAAAGGTTGATTTAAAGATTAGGGTTGAAAAATCTTGCACCGATTTCCAGGATTGAAATTTTGTGAACACTTTAACGCATACCTTTTATGGTTATATCAGGTTTATCACACTCTAAAACGGACCAAATTTCGAATTTATGCAAAAACTTGAAAAAACTCGCATCGATATCCGGGTTCGAAATTTCGTGAAATCTTTGATGCATGCCATTTATAGTCATATCATGTTTATCACAATCTAAAATGGACCAAATTTTGAATTTTTGCAAAAGCTTGGAAAACTCACACCGATTTCCCGGATCTAAATTTCGTGAAATCTTTGACGCATGCCTTTTATGGTCATATCATGTTTATCACACTCTAAAATGGTCCAAATGTCGATTTTAAGCGAAAACATGAAAATGCTCACACCGGTTTCTTTGATTGTAATTTCGTGAAAACGTTGACCAATGCCATTTATATTCATATCATGTTTATCACACTCTAAAACGGTCCAAAGGTTGATTTTGAGCAAAAAATTGAAAAAACTCGACCTGATTTCCGAGATCAATATTTAATGAAATATTTGATGGATGCATTTTATGGACTTATCATGTTTATCACAATCCAAAATGGTCAAAAGGTAGACTTTAAGGGCAACTTTGAAAAAACTAGAGCCGCTTTCCGGGATCGAAATTTTGTGAAAACTTTGACAAATGCTTTTTTTATGTTCATATCATGCCTATCACATTCTAAAATGGTCCAAAGGTCGATTTTAAGCAAAAACTGTAAACAACTTTCACCGATTTTCGGGATCGAAATTTCTTCAAAACTTTGACGCATGCCTTTTCTGTTCATATCATATTTACCACACTCTAAAATGGTCGAAAGTTCGATTTTAAGCAAAACTTGAAAAAACTCGCACGGATTTCCGAGATAGAAATTTCATGAAATCTTTGACGCATTCCTTTTATTTTCATATCTTGTTTATCACACTCAAAAGTGGTCCAAAGTTTGTTTTTAAGGTCAACGTTGAAAAAACTCGCACCGATTTCTACGATCAAAATTTCGTGAAAACTTTGATGCATGCCTTTTTTGTCATATCATGTTTATCACACTCTAAAATGTTCTAAATGTCGATTTTAAGGTCAATGTTGAAACAACTCCCACCGATTTCCGGGATTGAAATTTCGTGAAAACATTGACGCATACCTTTAATGGTCATATCATGTTTATCACACTCCAAAATGGTCAAAATGTTAATTTTAAGGTCAACATACAAAAAACTCGCAAGGGTTTCCGGTATCGAATTTTAGTAAAATTTTTGATGCATGCCTTTTATGGTCATATCATGTTTATCACACTCTAAAATGGTCCAAATGTTAATTATAAGGTCAACATACCAAAAACTCGCACGGAATTCCGGTATCAAAATTTCGTAAAAACTTTGATGCATGCCTTTTATTGTCATATCATGTTTATCACTCTCTAAAATGGTTCAAAGATCGATTTTAACGTCAATGTTGAAAAAACTCGCACGGATTTCCAGTATAAAAATTTCGTAAAAACTTTAACGCATGCCTTTTTCGGTCATATCATGTTTATCACGCTCTAAAATGGTCCAAATGTCGATTTTAAGGTCAATGTTGAAATAACTCCCACCGATTTTCGGGATCGTAATTTCGTGAAAATTTTGACGCATACCTTTTATTTCCATATCATGTTTATCACAGTCTAAAATTGGCCAAATGTTAATTTTAAGGTTAACATACAAAAAACTCGCACGGTAATATCATGCCTTTTATGGTAATATCATTTTTATCAACTCTAAAATGGTACAAAGGTCGATTTTAAGGTTAAACGTTGAAATAAATCCCACCGCTTTCCGGGAACAAAATTTCGTAAAAACTTTGACTCATGCCATTTATGGTCATATCATGTTTATCACACTCTAAAATTGTCCAAATATCAATTTTAAGGTCAAAATTAAAAAAACTCGCACGGATTTCATGTATCGAAATTTCATGAAAAATTTAACGCCTATCTTTTATGGTCATATTGATGTGAATCCAGTAACGAGAAGCGCAATCCGAACTCGAGAATTTTCCCTGACCGTGAATTGAGATTTTGAGACCCAAAGGAAAGTGGATAATGAATGAGATAGTAGAATTAAGAAGAACAAATAGCATAACACAACCAATCCTAGCAAATAAAAAGAAAAATCAAGTTAACATATAGTTAACGCAACCTTTTCGAAATGGATGAAAGAACCTGTTATGGGGTTGATTCTCAATTGTCTAGCCACAACAATTGATCACAATCAAAATAGGACTTCAAGAACAAGATCATAATCACTCGAACTTAAAGAAGAAGCTGAAATTCCACAACGGAAATCTGAA
>CATIWQ010195456.1:0-11703 GCA_949673415.1 Euphorbia schlechtendalii | reverse complement strand
AAAGTTCGATGCAAGCTTCCTAACCAACGGTTCACTAACCACAGACGGAGGAATACCGAATAAGTCAAGGTACAGAATGCAGTTATTGGAAACAAAATCAATGGGCAGAAGTGACACGTCAGAGAATACATGGTTTAAGATCCTCCAATCGTCATTGATGAAGCTTTTCATCATCTCCGCCGACTCAAACCCAATACTCTGTCAGATCTTTTTTCAATTTTGAATTCCATTTTTTAGTTTAGCTCTCTGTTTTTGTGCGTATGGTATTGATTTTCCTTCTTTTTGTCTCTCTGTATCATGGATCTATTTCCTGTTTTGTTGTATTGCTTTGGAACTTGGACTAACGATCTTAAATTCGTTAATTACAAAGTTGCTGGAGTTTCAATTTTGAATTCTTTTCGTTTTGATGATTTTAAAAAACTTTTGTTTGAAAGCTTGAGGATAGATGATCGAGTTGAAGATCTGAAAATTGAATTCCAAGTTCAAATTTGGTATCTAACTAGCATTATTTTTTCTAATTTTTTTTGCATCTTGTTAGAATTTGGTAGGTAGCCTTTTTTTAACTGGTATTAGCTTTTTTTTTTAGTGTTTATGCATCTAGTGAGAATGTAGTAGATAACTAGTATCTAACTGGTATAAGATTCGTAGTTTTATGTATTTAGTTAGAATCTGGTAGGTAACTAGTATCTAATTGGTATTAATTTTTTATTTGTATGCATATAGTTAGAATCTGGTATGTAACTAGTATCTAACTGGTATTTTTAAGTTTGTAGTTGTTTGTAACTTGTTAGAAACTGGTATTTAACTGGTAGGTAACTGGTATCTAACTGGTATTATGTTTTTTTAGTAGAATCTGGTTTCCAACTAGCATTATTTTTTCTAATTTTTTGCATCTTGTTAGAATTGGTAGGTAGCCTGTTTTTAAACTGATATTAGCTTTTTTGTAGTTTTTATTCATCTAGTGAGAATGTGGTAGATAACTAGTATCTAACTGGCATTAGATTCGTAGTTTTATGCATTTAGTTAGAATCTGGTACGTATCTAGTATCTAACTGGTATTAATTATTTATTTATATGCATATAGTTAGAATCTGATAAGTAACTAGTATCTAACTGGTATTAGATTTGTAGTTTTATGTATTTAGTTAGAATCTGGTAGGTATCTAGTATCTAACTGGTATTAATTTTTTATTTGTATGCATATAGTTAGAATCAGGTAGATAACTAGTATCTAACTGGTATTAGATTTTTAGTTTTATGCATTTAGTTAGAATCTGGTAAGTATCTAGTATCTAACTAGTATTAATTTTTTATTTGTAGACGTATAGTTAAAATCTGGTAGGTAATTAGTATCTAATTGGTTTTAAGTTGTAGTTGTTTGTAACTTGTTAGAATATGGTATTTAACTGGTATTAGATTGTATTTTTGTTAATTTTTGGTAGAATCTGGTTTCTAGTTGGTATTATTTTTTCTAATTTTTGTAGTTTTTTAACTGATCACATTTTGCTCGTGTTTTTAGGGCCTGATGTAGAACCAGAACATGAGTTTTCAATGGTTGAAGTTTATATATCTGACAATGGGATGGATGTTGATGTTTGTCCTTCGAGTTCAAATCATTTACCTGATTCGTGTGATGAACATGAACTCTACATTGAGAACATCACAAACATTATAATGCTTGGGATGAACTACTTGGTTGAGCAAGATTCCATTGAAGATGATGTTGAGGATGTAGAGATTTCTGAATCTACGATTGATATTGTGAAGGTTAAATAAATATTTAAGGATAAATCGGTCTTGAAAGATGCGATGAGCTTTTATACTATAAAGAATAACTTTCAATTCAAAGTTCAGAAATCATGCGAGAAGTAGTATTACCTCAACTGCATTGATCTAAACTGCTCTTGGTTTTTTGGATCATCAAAGCGTAAATGCAATGGAGTTTTTATTGTTAGGAAGTATTGTGGGTATCACTCTTACAACATTTACTTTAGAAATAGTGGTAAGAGGTAGGCAACAAGAACTATAATTGTCAAATATATTAAGAACCAATATTTGAGTGAGAAGACTGTTTACAATCCTGCAGATATTGTTAGTGATGTTAGGGATAGATTGGGTGTAGACATAAACTATCAGAAAGCATGGTGTGCTAAGGAAGAAGCGCTTAAGTTGATTAGAGGCACTCCACATGAATCTTATAGCACTTTGCCTAGTATGATGTATATGATTACAAAAACTAACCCTGATTATGTTCTTAACATCGTGATGGATGGAGATATGTGCAAGTACTTTTTCATGGCATTAAATAAATGTATTCAAGGATGGAAGCATTGCAAGCCCCGTTGTCATTGTGGATGCGACATTTTTGAAGACATGTTACAATGATACGCTCTTATGTGCTTGTGCATATGATACGGCAGGTAATATATTTCTTTTTCTTTTTTCCCTTTTTTTTCTTATGTTTTGTTATTGGTAATTGTTAATCATTTTAAATTTGTTAAAATATGTCAGACATGCAAGGTTTTCCAAAAGTTTTATGTATATTCATGTGTGCCATTTTTTGTGGTTTATTTGGATATTTCATATATACTAGTCTCCTACCAGATAGATACTAGATTTTGTATTTTAAATTGCTCATACCAGTTACCTGCCATTTATCTACTGTTTAGCTTTTTTAATAAATTTTTATGTTTTAATTTTCTATTATAACTTTTTTTGTAGAGATGATTTTCCCTCTTGCTTTTACCATTGTTGATGGAGAGAATGATGAGTCATGAGAGTGGTTTTTCCATTAGTTTAGGTCTACATTTGGTGAGAGAACTGATATGGTCGTTGTTTCAGATCGCCATCCAAGTATTGATAAGGATTGGAATAAAGTATTACCTGGTGTAATGCAAGGCATCTTCACATATCACTTGTTACAAAACCTAAAACTTAACTACAAAAGTAACACATCTGAGATGGCTAAGATTTTTAAACATGCAGCCTATTCATTCAAAATTAGTAATTTTGAAAGGTATATGGCTCTTTTGGATGATATAAATGAAGAGATTCCAACTTTTTTTATCAAGGCTGGTGTTGCGAAATGGAGCCGAGCACACTCAACTCATAATAGGTACATTGCAATGACATTAAACTTAACTACAAAAGCAACACATCTGAGATGGCTAAGATTTTTAAACATGCAGCCTATTCATTGAAAATTAGTAATTTTGAAAGGTATATGGCTCTTTTGGATGATATAAATGAAGCGATTCCAACTTTTTTTTATCAAGGCTGGTGTTGCGAAATGGAGCCGAGCACACTCAACTCGTAATAGGTACATTGCAATGACATCAAACAATGTGGGGTCACTAAACTCTATGATGAGTGCAGCGAAGAGCCTCCTAATTTCTTCACTTGTTGCTTTCTTGCAAAATATGGTGTAGAAGCTTTTTAAAACTAACAGGGAAATTGCGAAAAAAACAACAACAGATGTCACGAAGCGGTATCATAAACGGATTCTGAAAATGTATGATTTAGCTGCAAAAATGGAGGTAGTTTGTCTTCTTATGTTTTTTTATATTGTCTTTTTTTGTCGTTTGGTAAGTTTTTTTGTGGTGATTGATTTTGTTTTTTTAACTTCTTTTTGTGTTTTTTAAGTTTCAACCATCTACTGATCATTTAGTTTTGGTTAAGAGGAATGGTTTTAACTACGTTGTTCACATGCAACAATGTACATGTACATGTAATAGGTTTCAAGTTGATGAGAACCCTTGTGCTCATGCGCTTGCTATCATACGGAAGAACCATTTAGATTCGGTTGATTATTGTTCTGTTAACTTCACAAAAGAAAAGATGGTTGCAACGTATGTGGAAATTGTATATCCTATGCCTTCAACAGATGATTGGGACATTCCTTAAGATATTTCAGATCAATTAATTCTTCTTCCAGTCTTCATTGCTAGGATTGGGAGGCCAAGGAAACAACGAATTAGGGCTTCTTGGGAGACTAGGAGGCAGTTTAGTGTTAATTGTAGTTCTTATCGTGCTAGTGGCCATAATAGGAGAACATGTCCAGGGGCGAAGTAATGTTTTTGATTTTTATTCTTTTGTTATTTTTATGAACATATAGTTTGTGATTCTAGTTTAACCATTTTTGTACTTGGATCCTTTTTTTTTTGTTATTTTTGGTGCATTTTTTAGTGAAATCACTTTGTAAGAAATTGATTTGTTGATTTTTTTTATACTAGTTATGGTTATTTGATTTCTTCATACTAGTTACATTTCTAAATTCGATTTGCAACTTCACACCAGTTAGATACCAGTTACATACTACCTTTTTTAATCCGGTTTGCAATTTAGTACTAGTTATATACCAATTTCTTACAATTGGTTTAGTTTTCATACAAGTTATGGTTAGTTTTCCCACAAGTTATCATTGTTTGATTTCTTCATACCAGTTACCTGCCAGTTACCAACCAGTTTCTTTTTTAGCACAAATGATTATTTTTTTCATACAAGTTATGTAGTTTCCTTATGTAGTTTCATCCCAACACTTCTTTTCCTAAGCTTTCACCTTTATACCATTTAGATACCAGTTACATACCACATTGCCAGCCTTAGATTATGTAGTTTCCTTAAGTAGTTTTATAACAACACTTTTTTTCCTGAGTTTTCACCTTTATACCATTTAGATATATACCAATTACAGACCACTTTCTAAATTCGGATTGTAACTTCATACCACTTAGATACCAGTTACATACCACATTTTTTGAATCCGATTTGCAACTTCATACCAGTTTCCTTCAATTAGTTATTTTTCATCCCACTCAATAGTGAGAATACGGAGAATCTTCTTCACCATTTCTTCTTCATTGAACTCCTTGCCCAATCTCTTCAGTTCATTAATGATATTAATGAACTAGGTATTCATAGATTGAATACCCTCACTAGCATCCATCTAGAATAGCTCATACTCTTTGAGCATGAGGTTGATCTTGGACTCCTTGACCTTGTCGATCCGCTCATAGTTATCTCTAGCTTTCTCTAGATTTCTTACGATATCTCGCAGCCCGAGACCTTGTTAAATTCTATAAGATCTAGCGCACAATGTAAGTAATTGATGGCTACCACATTCTCTTTGAGAAGTCTTAGGTCAACATCAACATAGTCTTCTAGATCAATTGGGATTCGCTCCCATTTCGCTCAATTGTCTTAATACGGGGGTGTGAGCGGATGACACGGAGCGGTGGGCCGAGAGCATGAGAGATGAGAGGCGCGGTCCACCGGGGTGTTTGAAAAATAGGTGCATCGGGTCGGGGACCCAGGAAAAAGGTGTTGGAAGAGAGAGCGAAAACATTTTCAGATCTATTTGAACCTGAATCCGCCGTCTCTTAGTGTGGAGTTGCCACCTGGATTAGCTCGTTCCAAGAATTAACGTCCGGGGAATGGCCTACAAAGACACAGAGATTCGGGTTCGGGATAAGTTGCTTATTTCTTATTGGATCACATTATATTACATCTACAGAAAACCGAATTTTCTTAATTGCGCATATTCACACTTAAGTCGTTTTAATGTTGAAATGTACGGTTTAACACGCATGCGAAAAGCAATAAATCAATACATCAAGCATTAAGTAAATGCAGAAAAATAAATTAATAAATTACAAAACTCGGGGGATACAACTGCCTGCCTAATCTATTAATTACATTTCCCGTAAAATATTTGCAATACCCGAAGGAAAATAAATCTTAAGCATACATCTAACATGCATCCACAAAGGTTAGCACAGGGGATATCACATATGTTCGATTTGATTTTGAGAAGGCCTGTGTGGCCCAGTTAAAACATCGACGATTTAAAGTTGTTAATTTAAATAAAAATTAGTTCATTTTTATTTACACATATGTTGGTCATTTTTATTAGTGAAAACGTCGCATGTGAATTTTGTCGGGTCAGATATCCGAGAACGGGGTTCTCTTCGTGGGGGTTTCCTAAATTAAACTTAATTATTGACAAATGGATGGAAGTGATAAATAATTCTAGGCCCATGAACATAATAATCTTCTGTATATATTCCGAGAAAATTCAAATAAGGTAATAATTTTTCCCCGATTAAGAGGAGACTGGTATTCGAATTTTATCTCGGAATATATCTAAAAGATTAATATAAGATTATTATATTAATCTTGATATGTTCATGTAAATAAATTATTTTTGTTTTTTTGTTAATTAACCAACAATTAATAAATAATACACAAACTTGTAATTTTGAGGAAAAAAGAGGTAACGCCAATGTCAGCCTTGTAACGTCGGTACCGATGTTGTTGAAATTTGGTAACATTGGTACCGATGTTACGTCACTAGACCTGCAGAAAATACAAAAAAAAACAGCAAAAACCCGAACAGAAAAATCCGAAACTTCAAACGATCATAACTTTCACTACGGTTATTGGATTCAAACGATTCTCATCATTTTAGAAAGATCATGATATGTTTAACATACTGAAAGTGACAAAATCACATTTTAAAGACAGCTTTATACAGAAAAATATCAAACAGTCTACGTTGTCCAAAACCATGAACCATAATTTTACGTAAATTCGAAAAATCATAACTTTATTTATACTTATCCGTTTTAAGTGATCTTTATCATTCCGGAAACCTCATGATCTAAGGAATCTAATCAAAATAACTAATCATGCAATAAAAATCTTCATCAAACCCAGAACTGAAAACAGTATCATTCTGCCCAGGAAACCGAAATAAATTTGTACAAAACTTTGAAAATTCATAACTTTTGATATACTCATCCGTTTCAAGCAATCTTTATCATTCCAGAAAGCTCAAGATGTCTAGAATATGTTTATGTAAACAAAATACTGAAAATTTTTTTTGAAATCATACTAAAGTTCCCGGAAAACAGATCGGTGTACAAAAACAGAGAAAACAGAAAAGAAAATGAAACTTCAAAAAGAAAAGTATATAAACGTAAGCACAAACTCTAGGAACTCAGAAGCTTACCTTGTAGTCATGAATCCACGTTCTTCAAGGTCTATGAAGTCCTTCGGGAAGCTCTCCTTGTTTGGTTTTGGTTGTTTACCGAAAATCTTTGGAAGGGATCTATTCCTTGCCAAAGTGGATATTTCAGAAGGTGTACAAACCTCCAAGTGAGTGATAAAGATGTTGTAGACTCTACATTCAAGCCTAAACCTTAAGCATTTAATCTAACTAACCCGAAATCCCAAGTTTTGGGGGTGAAAGTTTAGTTTTTCTTCAAGAACACCTCAAATAAATGCTCCATTTCCTTATGCTAAATGTGTTCTCTCTCTTTTCTCTAACTCCCCTCCCTTCTCCGCCACTTCCTCCCCTCTTTTCTTACAAAATAATTCAGTCCTTATGGGCTCCCTTCAATCCAAAAAAGTCCAAGTTTCACCCACCCCTTTTTATCCTTTCCCTCTTTTCTTTTGCATTATTTCCTCCATTAGTGCATAATGTTGGATGGACATTATTTAAAGACAAGTTGTAAGGTGAGGATAACCCGGAATTATTGGGTAAAGATGGGTCTTTTGACTTAAAAATGTAGAAATTGAAGTTTTGGTTTGCTTGTAAAGCTGATGTCGGTACCGACATTGCGACGTCAGTACTGACATTGACACTGATTTCTTTACCTAGTGCTTTTTATGCTGAATTTGACTAAAAAAGGGTTAGGGCTCAAAGAAACAAAGTAAGCTTTCTTCGGATGAATTCAAGACCCTGTAAAAAGTGAAAAACTAGCAAGGGAAAAACATTGCAGCCTCATCATCAAACTTGCGAGTCGGGCGTAAAAATCCCATGCTCATAGGCTGCCCCTCGTGGGATCACTGCTGATATGAGATCAGTATGGTCCCACGATTGAAAGAGCAGCGGGGTTTAGAGATAATACCTGCCCAGTCGCAGTTGGCACTCTTTCGGGATGATGGTTGGAAGCTTTCATCTCGGTGCGACGTCTTTCGGGGATTAGTCTCTTGATGCCTTTTTTGAATTATCTTCTTGGTAATGATTGCCCTTGGAGGGTTGACCTTCGGCTAGTTGATGCCGCTGGAGTCATTGGTGGTGTGAACGTTGACCGTGTCCCCACTTTTTCCTAGTTGAGAATCTTGTGTGCAGGCTGTGGCAAGCCTGCTGACGACGTGGACCATTGGAAGTCCGCTGACCGAACAAGGTAGGGATAAGATATGAACTGTAGAAAGTTCATTGACTGTAAAAAGTCAGGGGATTACGAACTGTAGAAAGTTTGTTGACTGTAAAAAGTCAGAAGATTACGAACTGTAGAAATTTCATTGACTGTAAAAAGTCTAAATAAGATGTGAACTGTAGAAAGTTCGTTTGACTGTAAAAAGTGAGAAAAAGATTTGGACTATAGAAAGTCCATTGACTGTTAAAAAGGAATGTGCTGTAGAAAGTTCATTGATTGTAAAAAATCTAAAAATGAATGCGGACTGTAGAAAGTCCGGTGACTGTAAAAAGTTAGAGAATTGTGAATTGTAGAAAGTTCGCTGGCTGTAGAAAGCCAGAAGGAAAGAGGACTGTAGAAAGTCCGTTGACTGTAAAAAGTCTAAAAAAAGAATGTGGACTGTAGAAAGTCCGTTGACTGTAAAAAGTTTAAAATGGAATGCGAACTGTAGAAAGTCCGTTGATTGTAAAAAGTCTAAAATGGAATGCGGACTATAGTTCGTTGACTGTAAAATGTCTAAAATGAAATGCGGATTGTAGAAAGTCCGTTGACTGTAAAAATTCAGAGAATTACGAACTGTAGAAAGTTCACCGACTGTAGAAAGCCGGAAGGAAACAGGACTGTAGAAAGTTCATTGACTGTAAAAAGTCTGAAAAGGAATGCTGACTATAGAAAGTCAAGTGATTGTAAAAAGTCTGAAAATGGAATGCGGACTGTAGAAAGTCCGTTGACTGTAAAAAGTCTAAAATGGAATGCGGACTGTAGAAAGTCTGTTGATTGTAAAAAGTCTAAAATGGAATGCGGACTGTAGAAAGTCACTTGACTGTAAAAAGTCAGAGAATTGTAAACTGTAGAAAGTTCATCGACTGTAGAAAGTCGGAAGGAAAGAAGACTGTAGAAAGTCTGTTGACTGTAAAAAGTCTGAAAAGAAATGAGGACTGTAGAAAGTCCGGTGACTGTAAAAAGTCTGAAAAGGAACGCGGACTATAGAAAGTCCAGTGCCTGTCAAAAGTCTGAAAAAGATTTGAACTGTAGAAAGTCCATTTGACTGCAAAAAATTCTTAAAAGGAACGCAGACTGTAGAAAGTCTTGTGACTGTAAAAAGTCTGAAGTCTAAAAAGAGATATGGACTGTAGAAAGTCCCGAAGGGTATGCGGACCTTAGAAAGTCAGTGGTGGATGCCCCTTGTGAGTTGACCGTGGGTTGACTGTGACCCTCGAAACTGCTGGGGAAAGGATGAAAGCTGTGTGTTCCATGCCTTTAATGATACGTCGACTATGATAAGTCTTCATCGGAATCCGTTGTGGGATGGTTGACCGTTGCGGTCTAAATTGTATGCCCATTGTGAGTTGACCTATGGGTTGACTATGACCCTCAGAACTGCTGGAGAAAAGATGAAAGCAGTGTGCTCCATGCCTTTGATGATATGTTGACTGCTGTGAGTCCGACATAGATGTCCCTTGTGAGTTGAAAGGGTACCTACAAGAATGAGGAATTTTATTAGTAGATACTCATGGCATATGTTTTAATTCCTTGATTGAGATTGTTGGAAGTAAACATTTTTTCCCCTTTAATCAAGAATAAAAATGTGAGGGTTTTGAGAAATTTTTCTTCAGGCCCATGATAGAAGCAAAAATTTGAGTTTGAGATTTTCAGGGATGTCCCGATGGCAGCTCCGTTGCTTTGGGAGGCTTTTGTGATGTTGTAATGCTACTTGAAGGAGGCCTAGGTAGGCTGAAAGTTGAAATGACATGAGTTGGGCCATTGTCTTTCTCAATTTTGATGATGTGCTGATCCGACATCTTCTTAATACTTGTAGTTTCCTCATGTTGAGGTGGAGTGTTTTCCTCGTCAGAATGGCATTGCCTCGGTTTAGCATCGCCTTATCTTGTAAGTGACATGATGCGTATGCATGTATGATTGACTTTATGCATGAATAATATTTATCATATGATGCATGTTCATCTATTGTAGTGGTTTGGGCTTCATTCGTTGAAGAGCCTTCTCTTGTGCTGGTGCATGGTTATCCCTAGGGTTTGTCTTGTTAGGGATTCCATGGATGACTCCCTCAGAGCGACGACCATGGGTTCGTTGAATTAGATTCGAGTTCAAAGATTGGATCTGGTTTGAGGAAAGTTTGGATGAGTCATTGATCCTGCATCGTGTCTACGATGATCACTTGGACGCTGTTTGCTTGAAGTGTTAAAGGTATATAATGCCGTGCACGTATCATTCTGGGGAGGAGATGATGAATTTGATATAGGTTCTAACTTCTGCATAGACCGCCCTTGCAGGATTTCAATGTATTGAACCTTGTCTTAATTTTTACCTGGATCGCCCTTTCAGGTTTTCAATCCAGCAGACTCATTTTTCTTTTATTTATTTTGTTTTTTTATGTTTACTTGCGATATTCTACCATTGACATGCAAGCATTCAAAATAAGCATATGCATAAAGATTCAGCAAAAATGACAATTCATTGATGAACTTCACAGGGGTATAAATGTTTCAAATGATTTGACTCCTACCATTGATTAGCCCTCTCAAGTTTTCTAACCAATGTGGTTCTCTCGATGTCCTAAGTTTTGCCTAAGCCACCATTTTCAGGTTTTTAACTCAGCGGACTATTCTTTTTTTTATTTTGAAAAGAAGCCTTAATTTTTACTCAACTAACCGAGTGTTAATTGACAGGCTAAATACAAATTCATTTTTTTGTACTACTTTTTATCGATTTATTTCTTTCACCTATCCGTGTTAGCAATTGAGTAAGACTATTGATCTGATAGATCGGTTGTCTTCCATGTCCATGTCCATTACTTTAGTTGTTGTCTTGTTCTACGTTTCTAATCAATTGGTTGGTGCTCGCGCCGCTTTGCTGGCTTGAGATGTATGTGATGATGAGTCTTGATCATGATTTCCCCACAAATAGTAGCAAGCCGTGTGAAGGAACTGTTGATGTGTTCAACGGTCTAACTCCTTTTTATCTTTGTGGCATCGCGCCGGTTGTTTGGTCTTATGAATGGTGGTGATGGAGTTGTTGACGTGTTCAACTATCCGACTCCTTCTTTATGGCATTGCGATGGTTGTTTGGTCTTATGAATGGTGGTGATGGAGTTATTGACGTGTTTGTCGATCTAACTCCTTCTTTGTGACATTGCGCTAGTTGTTTGGTCCCAACTTACTTGGTCGACATTTTAGCCTTATTCTATATCCGATCCTTTTGATCTTTGCGTGAGTCAGTGGACGTTTCATGCTTGGAGATCTTTTCATTGATCTTTCATCCTTGTATGATGAGGCAATTGCTATCACATGTTGTCTAAGTACATGTATTTGTCTCTCACTTTCTCTCAAGAGTTAAATCATTTGAATTTATTGTGGGAAATCCATTTATACCCAAATTAATTTCATGACATGATGTGTCATATGTGCTAAAAACATTATGTGTATGCTTATGAGAATGCGTGATGTCATTGATAGGATATCAAACAAGCAAGCAAAGTTCG
>CATIWQ010195427.1:0-30489 GCA_949673415.1 Euphorbia schlechtendalii | reverse complement strand
TATGATTGCATGATAACGAAAATAGAACAATAGTTAACAAAAATATGATTAGCATCCTTGAAGTACTGGTAGTTATATAAGTAACACATTATAAATGAACTTTCATGCATTTATTATTATTTTACTCATTTTATATGATATCGTTGTATTCTGGCATTTTTGTAGTTGATTGGAAGGAAAATTGGTGATCGATTAATGGCTGAAGCTGAAACTAATCTTACCATTAATGTGATTCCTAGAATGGCAGAATCATATGACGTCCAAGGGAGAGGAGAACTGCAACTAGGTTAGTTCATCTTGACTTTGTTCTATTCTTGTTTGGTTTTTTTGTGCGGCATAAATTTGTAGATATGTTTCTGTCTTTTACAACCGAATCATCTAAATCATTCAACTGTTCGATTTACTGAGTTTATCTTTAATGCAATATATTCAGGTATTTTGATTGAGAACATGAGGCGGGAAGGAATTGAGTTGTCTATCTCCCCACCTTAAGTAATGTAAGTTCGCTGGGGTGCTTGAGCAAGCCAGCCTCATTCTTATTTTAGGGGGAAGGATTATAGTTGTCAATTTGTGACTTGGATTTGATTATATGCTAGATTGCTACTACATTCTAGATAATTACTTTGCTGGTTCTGTTTAAATTTTTTGTCAAATGATATCACAAACTTGTGCTTAGTTACAATTTGGCAATGATAACAGTATAGAGTAGTGAGTTTGTGAGAAATTCTGTTTATATACTAATGTGTTGTTCTTAAGTTACCTAAAGACCAACGGCATATGCACCGATCTCATTTGTTTTACCAGCCTCTTTTCACCATATATTACTTGGGAACTAACCTGGAATATCATTTAAGTACCTTATAAAAAAACTAAAATGAGTTGTTTATTTGTGCAGCTTTCGAGGAGTGATACAATGAAGGTTCGTGGAACTGAAAATGTTTTTTCTATCAATATGGATTAGGATATTTAGATTACGAGTTTTAGTTGTATACCATGTATTTTTTTTACTTTAATCTTTTTCTAGATTGAATTGTATTAAGGATTATCTAAATTATATAAATATAAACACCTTTTGATTTATATATTCCGTTTATATTGTTAATATTAATAATATTGATTTTCATGACAAACAATTATAAAAAGCATGTTGAAATAATGAAAAATGTGTTGCAAATGAAAAATAAAGTGTAAGGTAAAAGTGTTGCAAACTTGAATAAAAGTGATGCAAATTATAAATAAAGTGTTTAAAAACAGTGTTGTCGTTGCGTCAAAAAAGTGTTGCTAACATACTAACGGCTGTTAACTATGATGGCGAGAAACTTATTAACAACACAAGAAATTGAGTTGCAATAGGGTCGAAAAGTGTTATAATAGATATGTTTGTTGATCAAATACACTTTCATCGTAAAGCTTTCAGTCTAACCGTTGCGAAAAACGCAGTGAACAGTGTCAAAATTGACGGCAGGAAATTTTCCGCTTGTTAATTGATGGAAAAATTAATTAAAAATTAAAAATTAACTAAAAAATATATAAAGCACAAATCCACTCATCTCCTCTCCCTCAATTCGTGGTTTCTCTGGGAAAATACACTACGCCATAGATGCCCTGTTGCAACGCTAGAAAAATGTTGCTTAAAGTGCAAAAAATGATGCAACAGCTTCTATTGCAACACTTATCACAAAAAAAGTGATGGTTCTGCTCTCCTTGAAATAGGTACCTATTGCAACACATTTCGTATCTGTAGCAACCCACCGAAAAAGTTACAGGTAGCTATTGCAACACATTTCGTATCTGTAGCAACACCAGTCATTCTGGTTGCGATAGGCCATCTATGGCGTAGTGATAGCATTAGGTACATCGGTTTTGATTTCATAACAAAAGTGTGGAATCTACTCTGTTATTGAACTTTGCAATTTTCATAAATTTTGGAATGGGTAATGTATGTGTCTGTCTTTATTGGGTGGGGTGTAAATTTGCTAATCCATCCTCGTGTATCTAGTCAGGCGTTTAAATCTTTGTCATTTCACATTCTCTGATTTTTAAGAGGTTAGGCATCGAAGTCTAATCTCTCACCTCCCGAGATAAACCTATCATGAAATGGTAGAGTTAGAAATGGGGTAACTATCTGTACATGAACATCATTCAATCGTACGTGTTATTTTATTATAGTTGGTCAAAATGAAATTCACCATTTATAGGCCACTCATTTACACAATTTTAATTTCCATCGTGCAATTGATAACCCTAAAATCAATTATGTCTTTTGAAAAAATTGTTATGTGAATTTTATCTGGAATATTTTTTATTCTATTTTAATCTTTGGTTAATAGATTACCGTGGAAAAATATAACACGTAAATTTGAAAATATCAATAAATTATTTTAATTATATGGTATTATTTTACTCAAATTCATCTTTTAACTATTTTTAGAATTTGAACCGTTCTTTGTTAGTAGTATACTTGTGTTATAGAAAATACAAAATGAGACGTTATATTTAGAAAAAAAAAATTATTAAATATTCATTTGATTCCTTAAAAAGAGATTAATTAAACACAAAAAAATCATATTTATAAAAATATAATGGAACCACTTTTTTTATGATAGTATTTCTATTCATCCGAGGTATCAATCTTTTTTTTCACAAAGATTATCAAAGTGTATTGTAAGCATACATTGACGCAGTGCTTAGGAGGATGGGTTAGTTGGTTAGCTAATTGTCGATAAAATTCTGTTATGTCAATTTTGGTCAATGGTGGTGCATGTGAGTCGATTCAATTAGGTAGAAGGGTCAAACAGAGTGATCCAATTTCTTTGCTTATTTTTGTCTTAGCAATTTAAGTGCTGAAACAACTGATTGATTCTAGTGTTCGTAAAGGACTCTTACCTGGATTTAGTATTTGAAGTCTCTAATACGAATTTTTCTCTCCTTCAATTTGCCGATGATACGATGTGCTTTTTACCCGTGGATGAGTCTCTTTTACCTATTTTTATGCTTTGAGTTGATCTCTGGATTGTGTATTAATTACAATAAAAGTTTTATCACGGGTGTTCATGTTCATGTTGCGATGTTGCAATCGTGTGACAACATGTTGGGGTGTAAAGTTGAAGACTTCCCGAATACTTAACTTGATGTGCCACTTAGCCTGAGACACATTCTGGTGTCTGAATGGAACTTGTTGATTGTAATTTCCATAATCGCTTGTCCAGTTGGAAAGGACAATGTTTATCATATGCTGGTTGAGTGGTTCTTTTGAAGTCGATCCTTTCATCTTTATCGATTAATTTACTTTTGTTGAATAAATAGCCATTTTCGGTGAATGACAAGCTCATTTAACTTATGCGGAATTTTTTTTCGAAGGGTGGTTCAAACTCTAGGGGAATCAGTAGGGTAAGTTGGGGGACTATAACCTTACCAAAGAAGGTTGGTGGGTTATATGTTAGAGACTTTAATTTTATCAATTGCAGCATATTTTTGAAGTGTGTTTTGAAGATCTGAGTTTCGGGCCAAGGGTTCTTATGACATGAAATTTGTGTTAAACAACATGATTTTTCTTTGTGGTGGTCGTTAGAAAATTTTGAGAGGAGGCGTCTATTTTACATCTGGCATGACATTGTGTTGTGTTGCATTAAGGATGAGTCCTTTTGGAATTATTTCACATCTAATGTGCCCATTGAGGTGGATAATGATATGATTAGTTTGTTTTGGCATGATAATTGGACTACAAATTTAAAATTGACTTCTCTATTTCCTGATTTTTTTACCTTGTGTAATCGGAAAAATTGCTCGGTGCAAGAGGGGCGTGTTTTTATTTTTGGGAATGCAGCGTTCTCAAGACCATTTTGGAAGAAAAATTTAAAGGTTTCTAGCCATTAGAGATGCAATCAGTTTCAAAATTGGTTAGTTCGGTATTGTCCCTTGTTATTTTATGTTGCGGATAATGCATCTTTAAATGGGCAACAACGACAGGTTTTGTTGTTGGAGGGGCTGATCGGTTTAAATGGGAGTTGGGTGATTAAAAGTGGTTCTCGACATCATCTTTTTGTTTAGGTTTCTACACACATAAGCCTAAACCGAGAGTTGATTTCATGTTGATATGGAATGCTTGCCTTTTGTCCAAAGTACAATTCTTTGGGTGGATTGTCTTTCGTGGACGCTTACCAACTAAGGCGTTCCTCTATAATCGCCAATGTCATGCTGTTTCAGATGGGAGGTGTTCGTTTTGTGATGAGGAGGAAACAAATGATCATGTCTTGTTTCATTGCATCAGAAGTTACTTCAGCTATTTGGCGTTTCAGTGATCATGCCGTTTTCGGGATTCGATTTCTTACAAGTGTGGTGGGGTTGTTTTACTCCAGAATCAAGTCGTGATTATGGAACTTCTTTGTGCTTCTTGATTGCATGGAAGTTATGGAAGTGGAGAAACAAATTTGTGTTTGAGGAGATGAGCATCGAAGATTATCTTTGCTCAAACATTCATCTTTGTTGATTTGTTTTTGGACATAGGAAGTGACGTTTACCATTCTTTATTGTTGATGTGTTTAATAACTCGGACATGAAGAGCTTCCCTCAATTAAAAAAAATATTGGTGGCAATCATTTTGAGAGAAACTCTAAATAGTGCCAATACATGTAAAACATTGATATCTTTAGTGGCTTGACCTACTAGTGATAATCTAATAATAACTGGAATAATAAATGGACGGTGGGTATTTGAATTTCATTTAATAAATCCAGAAACACCTCTGTCCAAAAATAAAATATAGAGGGACAATATGTACAGTAGGTCTGTGATTCTTTTGAATAATGTAATGATAAAAGACAAACAAAATGCACACTGAATTGTCAGATAATTATTGGAAAGCTAGCATTAAACCATATTATATCAACTCTAAAACATTGGAAGCAGGTGAAATTATTAAAATGTGGTTCATCAAGAATTAGATTCTCGCAATCTACCAACTTGCCATAAATAAACAGCTATTTGTAAAAAATTCCTGCTAAACTTCTATTTTGCAAGGTTGCAATTGAAAAATGTTCTTTTGGGAATGTGTTCACCACATGTTGGAATGGGCCATTAGTAAGGGTTTGATGCCCTTATTCATAAAAACGAGGGAGTTACTAGATATTTTCAAAGTTTAGTAGATTTTTCTTTGGATAGCTTATATCGCCTCCCAACCCATTAGGTCTATATTTTGTGTGTTTTTAACTATCTTTATAACATTACTTTGTCATTCATTATATTTATTTTTTATTCCATGCACAATACAATTTTTTCCGTGTATATATATTGTATTAGATCAGACCAAATATTTTAAAATTTTTATCGTTTAGAACCGAGCATTGCATTTCAAATTACTTATGTTATTACACATACTCAGTTATAATAAAAAGAAGATATTTATCAATATTGGAGATTATAAATTTGTTGCCCATAAGATTGTGTTCCTCTTTTACAAAACCTAAATTCTTTGTTGAAACATGTAAAATTCGGACAAATAAACAAAGACAAAATCATTTTAACTTCTAAAAAAATTATAGAACTCTAAAATGATTACAATTGAAAAGGAAAACAATGGTAGACATAGGATGCTCTCACAGTTCACGCCTTCCAACCCGAATATACAGTTTATTGGATTTTAATTGACTCAGCAACACGGCTGCTTTTTATCTCCCTACCCCTTCTCATATTTCTATAAGAAAATTATATGTATGGTATGGTCCTAAATTCAATAGTTATGTACTTACGAGAGAGTAATTAATAAATACTAAATCGTTGGATTGGAAAATATATTAAATACTCGGTATCATATATAATTTTTCAATAATATCAACCTTTTTCTTGTCCACGTGGGGATATTTGTGGGTCCTAAAAGTCAAAATATTGGAGCAAGGGGTTGGCTCACAGATTTACAATTATCACATTCACGAGGTTTAATCATGCCCAATAAAATCCACCCCTCAGACCTAAATTAGCAGCGTCCGATGCAAGCGTGTTTCTCGCGCGTTGCTTTTGCATTTGAATTGACCCTTTTTGCTATGAAAACTTCAATTTGGACTCATTCAGTGTGAAAGACGACGACCTATGATTTTTACTTAATTTGTTTAAAATAAAACACTACACAAAAACATAATCTCATGACACACGTGCAATGTCAGAGATTATTTTACCATTGCTTAATTTCATGACACTAACTTCAGTTATAGATTGTTTTGCAAAGTGAAATACTTTATTTTCAAATTTTTCTTTAACTGCTCACCTGACATGTTTTGAAAATCAATAAGTTCTTAATTAATAATATTAAAAGTCAAATTTTTTTATTCAACATTAAAATATGTTCCATTAAAACTTAAAAAACTTATAAAAGTAATTTTTCGTGATAATAGATTTAACAGATAAGATCAACCTTTGCTTAAGGTGACTAGGTTTTCGCGTAGGACCTCATGGAAAATAGGTGAATAACAAAACCCCGATTTATTATTTTTCAAGACTTATCCGGTTTTTATTAAAAATATAGGCCTAATACATCAACAATCCCTAAAGTTGGATCAGAAAATCGGATGTCATCCTCAACTTTTAAAATGATAAGTTACCCACTTTAACTTGGTAAAAATGCACCAGTTAGCCCTCAATGCCATGTGTCAAAATCTGGTTGGTTTGACTTTCCAAAAATGTTATTTTTTCTGATTTCTGTCTCTATAACTAGAAGTTGACACGTGGCATTGAGGGGGAAACTGGTGTGTTTTTGTTAAGTTAATAGGGGTAACTGGTTCTTTTTGTCAAGTTGAGGGTAGTAACTGATCATTTTGAAAGTTGAAGGTGACATCCAATTAAATAAAAAAATTTTAAAAAGGTGTGGATGCATTCAGTGAATAATATAACCCCATTAATTTTTAATTGTATTATTATTTTGTTTTAGCATATGCTCCTACGACTAACAATAATTCCAAATATGCAGATTTATTAACACTAAGTTAGAAAAAAAAACATATCCAACCTTTATATATAGTTTATGGTGTCACAAGGGTAATTTCTTTTGTTCTTGATGTGGCGTAATTTGGGAGAAATACAACATAGTTTTTCTTTCATGTATTAATAAAATTCAATGTACTCATTTTTGTGACGAATGAACTTTATCTGATACTCTGTAATAATTTAGTTTGATATAAAAGAAAATAATGTAAAACCATGAAATCTGTATTTCTATTTCCTTTTCCATGAAAAAATTACAATAGCATCATACAAAAATTATACAATCAAAGAAACAAATTTAAATTAAAATCATAACCATGAAAAAACATGAACCGATCAAGGTAAAAATGCTTTTAATTTTAAAATAGAATTTATAATTTCGGTTAGGAATACTGTAGCAGTCTAGCAGAGCCACTTTGTGACAGCCCAAACTCTTTCTCGTTCAGCTCTCTCAAGACAATACTCGGTAATTTTCCCCCAAACTATTCTGCGATCTGGATTCTCACTTGTCTAACTATCATCAATGACTGTATGTGTTTCTTTTTATTCTGCTGATGACTTATTAGTTTGGTTTCTAGGTCAAATTTTGTTTTCACTCGTATCAAATTGGGGGCAAATTAAGGATCACCGATATAGAAGCCATTAAGAAGGGAGAAAAGAAATTAGGAGCTTGATTTATTTATAGCTGTAAGTCAGTTTTTAGAAGAACGTTTTAACATTGAATTTGGTGCTTGACAAGTTTGGTGATACCTCGATGTTTGTGTTATTTATCTATAAATGGTGAAACGAGAGGTCCTGGAGAAAATTTTGTTATAATTGTGAATTTCAGTTATGAATTTATTTGATGCTGCTGCTGTAAGGCATTTACTGAGTTATAGCTGCGCAGTTGTAGGTTTCCGTTTTAGAAGGAGCGTTCACGAGATGCAAAAAATGGGCGATTTCAAACTTCCCCAGTTCTTTAGCTACCCACCATACTTTACGTACTTTCCTGTCCTTTTTGCATATCTAAATAGTTCGATGATCATTTTCTATTGTTCTCTTATCTTTTTTTTTGTAATACAATGGAAAGAAGAGAAAACACGAAAGGAAAAAGAAAATTAAATGTTCAAACAACTAGCAGAGGAATCTGCAGTAGCACACAAACTATCCAAAGCCACATACGGACTAGTTCTAGAGACAGAAGCACCAACAGAATCACGTCTGAGCAATCCAAGAATAGATGGAGGAGGATCCTCCAAAATATGCAGACCAAGTGGAAAGGATCGAGCCAGGAAATCAGCGCAAATATTAGCTTCACGATAGATATGAATGACTTGAAAATGATCTGTTCTCTTATCTTATATATGTTTCCACATAAATAATATATCTACTAGGCTTTGTGATAGTGCAATTACTTTGTGCGATTTCCATTTCTGTTATACCACTGATTCGCTGTGTAATGTTACTTTTTGACTGCATAATGCAAATAGTATGCCTAAACTAGGAAACTGCCCCCAGTAATGGACGTTGTCTAATCATATGTTTGTTAGTAGCCATCAATTTTTGTTGAAACAACTGGAGGCTAGTTTAGCCCTGCAGTGGGAAGCCTCATTTGTGGAAAGTCTCCTAATTGGTGATTTCTGCAAACACAGCTTCTCAAGGCATTTTCCAACGCAGAAAGCTGCCATAAACGCGGGGCCCAATGGGCTCTTAGTGTTATGAAAAATTAATTACGGGATAATTTCTCATGTCCTCTGAATGATTAAGACTAGAGATTCAGTGAATTTTCTCTGTATGACAAACTGTGCAAGTAAAAGTAACTACTCCTTCGCTTATTATATGAGCAACCAATTTTAGTTAATGATATGTTGGTATAGAATTCCAAGCCTACTTGGTTAGTATAAGAATTATTTTTATACTTATTTGTTTTCATTCTGTTAACATAACATATAAGGGAGGCTGTTAAGAAATTTCATATTGTCAAGTGGAAGGCTGTGTATGGCCTGATATTGTGCATGCTATATAATTTTTAACTCTTGGAAAGACACATGCATTGTTATAGCAAAGTTAAATGTTTTATATTTCTGTATCTATGGGGTGAATGCCATAATTTCTTTGCTTTTGCAGTTTTATTATGGTTTCCAATTGCATTATTTACCCTTGTTAATTCTAGTTTTGACTGCAACTTTCACATCAATTTAGTTTGCAGCCAGTTAGGGACACTCGAGAAAAGCAAGTAAAGCTCTGGAAGGAACTTATTGTTGATTATTGTAGAACGCAAAAGATATTTGTGATTGACATAGAAGAAAATTTTCCCTTATTCTTTAACACTGCGATTGAAAGTAAGTCATGCCTGTACTGTTGTTGTTTCACTAGGTTCTGACTGGATAGTTTCTGATATGCTTCTCATTCCAGAAAATTGAATCTATCTACTTATCCCCGGACATGGTAGAATAATTCTGAACGAAGTTTAGAGACTTATAGTTTCCTGTTCATATAATATGTTTACTGCAGCTGTTAAAATCATTAGGGTTAGCTATATGAATGATTAAATATACCAGGAATTGCTACATATATTGTGTTTGGTGAATGAGTGAGTGTTATATTGAAAAGTGAAGGCAATAACTGTTCATAGAAGCATGTCTTTGCTACCAGACATTCAGTTTTTTTTCCCACTGCATATTGTGCAGGATCTCTCAATCATGAAGCTAGAGAAGCTTTTCTCTCAGCATTAGTTTCAGAAGGTATGTGGATTTGTTTAAAAGAAAAAAAATATATTTTGAATTTGTTTGATTATTTCCATTAAATGCTGCATAATAGTAGCATTATGAAAATTTTTTTTGAACGTTGTCTACATGGAACTGTACTACTATGCTACTTTTTAATTATAAAGTGTGAAGGAATGAAAGAAGGTAACTGTACGATATCACTCACTAGTTATTACAATCACTTCTTAGTATCCCTTTATCTTCAAATCATAAATGGCTTCTTCCCTTGAAAGCTTATTTGGTTACAAGTGAATTGAAATGTCTGGAAAGGAATGGAGTCTCACTTATCTATGTGAAAATCAAGACATGATAGTTTTTTGTTTTATCCTCAATACCTTTTATCCAAAATAAAAAACCATTCAAGGAACAGGGTAAATTAGTTAATTTAAGTTTCAACTTATGATTCTTCAGATCTATAT
The DNA here is from genome assembly GCA_949673415.1 of Euphorbia schlechtendalii. Lineage (NCBI taxonomy): Eukaryota > Viridiplantae > Streptophyta > Magnoliopsida > Malpighiales > Euphorbiaceae > Euphorbia > Euphorbia schlechtendalii. The sequence continues at coordinate 20,351 of CATIWQ010195427.1, read as the reverse complement.
GCCACTTGTTTATCTCAAATTGACATTTGGAGATCCCGTTTTCATGAAATATTGATATGTTATCAGTAAGTCACTTCTGAGACAATTTTGAGGAAGTAGTTCGATCAGGTTCACAACAATGGCGCAGTAATGAAGACAGATTTAGTGAATGAATATTATTAACTTAGGATTCCATTAATTTCCTAAACTTGGCACCATGGTTGTTATGGTTATACTAGAGGCAGTTAATAATTGTTATACCTCTAGCGACTCAAGCCAGCATCAGCTGCTCTTGTGGAGACTGTTATGCCTCAGCTGTGTAATCTTGCAGTTACTGTGTCTCAATTGGTTTGAGGTGTTGGCTAGAGAAACTGTGAACAACTTTCTCGTAGCCTTCATTGAAACTTTAATTTTGGATTTTAAATAATAGTAGGCTAATAACCTAAAAATTGTGCTGAGGAATATAACTAAGTAAAAGTTCAGAAATCAATAATACAGAGCCTTATAAACAATGCCTGTGTTGTCTTGTTGCATTTTTCTGCTAGATGTTAGTCGCAATTCAACATTTAGCAATGCAGGCTGAACATAAATAAGTGCTAATATTGAGATTTATTGGATACTTGAAGCATAATTGCATAACAGTTTGATCAGTTCTGAACTATCTTTGTTTTTCTTGCTAATCTTCTTTACTGAAAATAATCTTTTATTAACATCATTTTCTTTAGGTTTCCTAAATAATCTATTTGTTTTCTATACTTTGTAACAGGTTATTCATGATTGCATAAATTACGTTCAAGATTTTGCTATTACTTCTTTAAACTTGTTCAGTCTTTCTTTAATATACCTGTAAACTCAATAGGGAAAAAGAAAAGCTATAGTCCTACACTGCTAGATGATTTCACACTTAAGTAGAGCTGGTGGAGAGGTTTTTACTTTTTAGGATAATTTAACTGATGGGGGATAAACGGTCTTCATATGTTAATATACATAGCATAAGATCTATGTTGAATGGTTCCTCCATTTGATTTGCTTTTCTGAAGAAAATGATCATATGTTAGTAGGTTTTTTCGGTCAAATGTTGTTTTCACTGTTATTCTAACAGGCCGGGCAGAATGGTTAGATAAAGGACATAGGAAATGCCTCATTCTATGGCATCGTATTCAAGAATGGGCTGACATTGTTTTGCAATTTGTGAGTAAACTTTTTTCTTTTCAAATGAAAGTTTTTATTGGGATGATGGCTATAGAAATTCCATGTGACATTCTTGAGAATCTTACAGGCAAAGGACAATGGCTTAGAGGATGGTGTGATGACTATTGAGGAGATAAGCACAGGAATCGAATCTCGGGGAACAGGTAATACTTATGGATCCTTGGTTTTAGGAATTCTGATAGTGAGCTTTTAGATTATCTCAATGCTTTCATTAAGGTGAAGCAGTCGCTTTGCATCCTCATTTTCTCTGTTTAGTACTGTAAAGCTGTTGTAATAATATAAATCTAAGATGTCTGATTGGGAATGAGAGTTTATACAGACAATATGTCAGATTGGAGAAAGAGGGTTTTTATGTAGCCAATTTGCATGGTTTTGATATTGAGCGCAAAATCTGAAATTAATGTTGATTAGAATTTATCTTCACTGAATAACAGAACTTCATGGGATAGATCGCACAATTTTGATGAGGGCATTGAAACTGCTCGAACAGAAAGGGAAGGTTGCGATCTTTAAGGGAACCGCAACTGATGATGAAGGTGTCAAATTTTCTTTATAATATTAATCCATTTGTTGCACTACATTGAGGATGATATTTTGGTGGAAAACATCATGTATATGTAAACACTTAACCACCGACATTTTCTTTGCATGCTGCTTGTAAGTTTTTTATTTGAGTCCCATTTTGATCAGTTTTGTAAGAGAGCTGATATTTTACCACATCTATCGAGGCAAAATTTCGTAGCCATTTTATGTCTAATTGTTAGTGCTATTATCCCAGTTTTCATGTACATAGACAATTTGAAGGACAGCCGACAACATGTATTTGTATTTTAGTATTAGTATAGTTTATTAGCTAATTTTGTTACTAAGCATTCATCTAAAATATTGCCTGTTGAAGTTCGAAAGGAGTGTGGAGAGCTTGCTGACTTTAAAGTTCAAACTTAATATTTGGTTCTTGTTGCTGTATGATTTAATCACATGGGGTGGTTCGTTTTAGGGCAGATTCGGAGTTGTGAAGTAGATCCATTATGTCAGCTTCAGTTTGGACGACTTTGGTTTGTTACAATATCCAAATTCCAATAGTAAATGCATTATGAAATAAAATCAAAGGAGCAATTAACCTCTTAGGCTTTGTTGCTCGGATGATGGTTCGTCATGGTTCATTAAAATACTATATATAGTATGGTATATGATTCTTTAAAATTTTTTGTAAGGATAGTTTATATGATGCGGTGTATTTTATTTAAAATTTTAATTTAGTTTTAAAAAGAACCATGAAGAATTACTAAATTCATGGTTCTATTTTCAAGAATCACGAAAGAATCACATCATATAAACCAAACAAAATAATTCATATTAGAACCATAACATCCATGAAATCATAATTATTTTTATTTTAATATATTTCATCCTAATTGCACAAGGAACTGCTAATGAAAGATCAGAATATGTAATTTAATCTGCTAGAAAAAAGTAATCACCAATTTAAATGTTTAAATGTGTCTTAAGTATGATGATTGTAAGCATGCATCTCGAAACAAAAATAAGTTATGTAACGAAAATCAATAACTTGGAACGTGTGAACCTGGAAGACCAAAAGTTATTCATCACACAAACTTAATTTAAATATGTACAAGGTCCCTCTGCTGATTATCGGCAAAATAATCCATGTAATAAAATCAAATACACTGATCAACATGGGCAACCATTGATTTAAATGATGACTGTAATTCATTTATTATAAGAAAAAATGAGTAGAAAATATAGGGCCAGGGTACCAATAATCAAATTTTCTCAATTTCCCTGAACATACAAAATGCAACAATTTAGCCACACAATTCAGAAGAATCGCTGTTCTATACAAAAACAAAACCATAGGCTTGAATTGATGCCTATTTTCACTAACAGATTATTTTTCCTTATATTTTCTGAAACCCTCTGTTAGGTTTCGTTGGTAACATCCAAAATTATCCCATTCATGGAAGAACAACCTTTACTTCTTTCCTATCCGCTCCAAATGACTGCAATTGAACCTCACAAAATATGTCAGTAAAAAGAGGAATAACTACTCCATACCATATTTAGCGTCTAGATGTCTAACAAAGAGAAACATAAGGTGGCTTTCCGCTAGCTAATGGAATGAAAATATTTTGATTATTTTCACAATATAACCATCAAAACTTGAAGAAAAAAGTCTGAGGATATCGACAGTCATGATATTCATGGCATCATAGTTTTACTGATAGCTCGATAGTCCAATTCTCTGACATAAACCTATATATTGCTCTCCATTGTCCATTTTCCTGTCTATGGGAAAAGAAAGCTAGCAGAGCATTTGTATATTCCAGTACCCGTGGTTCAAATACGATAATGATCGATAAATAAACAATAAGAGGTTCCCTGCTAACATCTAGTGTCTTAAATGGAAAACTAATGCAGACAATTTTAAATAACTGAATAGAAGTGAATTAACATATACCTCTGCCCCATAACCTTTCACATATATATTTGTGAAAAGCTCCGATGGTTCTGGCATTGGGCATTCCTGCAAATAGGAATAAAATTAATAAAGAGTATCAGGAAAACAATAATTACAAGAAGCAACATAGAGAGAGAAAGGGGGGAAATTATACTGCTCAAATTTAAACACACAAGCACACTAAGAAAACTTTCATGCTTACTTTTGCTTGTGCAATCGCATCGTCGACTTCCTTTCTTATTTCTTTTTCCATATCCTGGAGAAAAGGAGAAACATGTTCTTAGTTCTAAATAATTAAAATCTTCGTCTTTTGAACTTTTACACACACCAGTGAAGAAGTGGATATACAACAGAATAAAAAGCAACAGAAAACGCATGCCAAATTCACACATAACTGACTTTATCAAATTACCTTTAGCTCTTTCTCAGTAGCTATGTCATGAGCAAGTACTAGTTTTCTGATTCTTTCAACAGGATCACGTTCCTGAAGATAACAGCATAAAGTAATATGTGTTTGTAGGAAAAACACTATTGGAAAATATTATTTGCCTGAGGAAACAAAAATTGTATGCAATAACCTGTCTCACACCACTAATCTCATCACGAGTACGGTAGGTACTGCCAGGATCAGACATAGAGTGACCATGATACCTGTAGGTGTCCATCTCAAGAATCTAATACAAGCAAAAAACAAATGAAAAAAATTACTTATAAATCAACCCCTGCAAAGATATAAAGTTTTTAGAGAAATTCATTATATATGTTCCTCCAAAATTAAAAAAATGTGTAAGGTCATATTTGGATAAAAAAAAAAGAGATGAATGTGATGTCATCTTTCGTGTACAGGGTAAAAAATGTGAATGATAATTATCAGGCATAAATTAGTTTGAACAAGTTTTAAAGCATTTCCATTCCACCAGTAAACTTCCAAATAACTACATAGTATCGTATCCCGAACTTCTGGTTCCAAATTATTTGCAACATCATATTCATTTCATCATTTAGCTGCAGCCATTACCTAATTGACAATTCAAATATCAACAGACAACAAGATTATTAACTCTAAATTGTGGAATAAGTGGTCATACTACAATTTTAGCTATCAAGTATTCAACTTTCTATCAACCATACTACACATCGAGTTTGGCTAGTAGCCTAGTACTATGCATCTTTCTTCTCCAGGTTGTCAAACAAAAACTATTTGGAAGCATAGTTATCAGAATCGTACGATTCGTGTTCGATTCACCCCAGGCTTAAAATCGTGACAGAATCGTGAAAATCGTATCTGAATCTTGTGATTAGGGCGATTCGGCCGAATCAAAATGCTTAATGTTTCTCAAATTTTTATCAAGTTATATTCACTTAATGATGAATAATTATTAGTGATTATGATTTTATTTGATAAGGTTTTAGTTTTAATTAGTTGCTTAGTTGATAGTTGACATGTATTGACTAAAATTTAGTATAAATTTAAGTTAAACATTCTTAATATTTCATTTTTACATGACTTTAAGAATTGTTCCGATTCTTACGGTTCGATACGATTCGCGATTCACGATTTATAAAATTGGGATTTCGATTCTCCACTCGTATCTCGATTTGACAACTATGTTTGGTAGTGAGACTCCAATATATCTCAGACAGTAAACATGTGCTACAGTCTAAATATATGCAGACTACAGAATACCTAGAAACAGGCATGAAAATACAGTTGACAGATGAATTAGGACTTACAATTGGCCCATTCTTCAACACGAACTCCTTTGCAAATTTGCATGATTGTTTCACGGCAAGGGCATCCATGCCATCTACCTGTTTCAAAAATAAATATGCAGACAAATAAATAAATAGCAAACACATGAGCAAACCATTTTGGTGTGACACTCCAAAGGTATACCAAAGAAGCACAAAATACCTCACTGGGTGATATTTATTAAAAATGAAATACAGTAAGAATGTAAGACATAGTTCTCCAATCATGGTAAATAGGTTGGGACAAACTTGTACAAGAACATAATGGAATTTAATTCCTCTAGGTAAATCAACGTCATAAGCTACCCTCCTGTGCAAAGATATTCAATAAGCTAAGCCACAACAATTATTTACAACCACAATGTCTCAGTACAATATTACCATTTCACTGATTACAAAGACTCACCAGAATGCAATGAATTTGACATTTTAGACTAATTATGCTTTTAGGGTATTCTGCGACCTTTTGATGCAGGTTGATATTAATGTTGGAATTGCTTTCATAAGATTATAAAAGACTAAAAACCTTTTTTCAGGTATAGCACTGATAAAGGAAAGTCATTTTTTTTGGCATGAACCCAGGACCAACAGGAAAAACTCACAGGATTTGTTTCCATCCATCTCTATTAATGATACTGATGGGCAGAAAAATGCTCATATAGCTACTATGGAGGTCATGAAAGCGGAAGACACCAAGACCTAGTAATGAACAGAAAATGCTAGGCTGCTGGTTCAGTCCTCAACGCTTAATGGAACCTTTGAAAATCCTGTCAACTATACAGGTATTCGAGTGCTTTTAATGCTCACAAACATGACAAGGTGGAAACTTGTTGGTGGAAGGTGATTTGGAGTCACAGCATATTCCTAGCATAGCACAGCCCAGCCGCGCCGGAGATAATTTTAGTGCAGGTTCAGCCGGGCTTGGTCATGCCCTTTCAAGTGACCAGGCCCGAGCCCATCCCAACCCAGCCCACAATTAGGTCTATTTGCAATACAATGGCAGTTAAAAGAAATATTTGGTGGGCTACCTTCTGTGTTTTCTGCTTTAATACTTTAGAAACTATTGAAAACTATTGAGATGTTTCGGTTTAAGGATCCCTGCTGTATTCATTCAATCTTTCTTCTTAGTAAGCCTCTTGTTTTCATTAAACAAAAACATAATCACAGTCACTAAAGTGATTAATTAATATAAATACAATCATCATTACTCATTTCCATTAAAAAACTACAAACAGAAATTTTTTATAAAACGACAGATATCAGCATTAAGAAGATCAATTCTAACCTTCAATCCAGGAACATAATCCCCACGCTTATAGTAAGCCGGGCTCTTGGCTGCTCTCCATTCTGCCGTTCCCATACCATCTATGCACAAAGCATTGAAATTGAAAAGGATCAGAAACAATAAACAACAGAAAGGCAGGGGAGAGAACAACCAAATGAGAAAAGATATTCCAATCCTTACAGTGATTATTCTCACAGACCAGAATTGCCGGTAGATCCCAAAGAGCAGAAATATTAAGAGCCTCAAACAATTGCCCCTGATTGGCAGCACCATCTCCATAGAGAGCAAACGTCACCGTATCCTCCTTTTTGTACTTCTGAGCGAAAGCCAATCCACATCCTAGCGGCACCTGAGCTCCGACGATTCCATGTCCTCCATAAAACCCCGCTTCCTTCTTGTAGAAATGCATAGAGCCACCCTTTCCTTTCGAACAACCCTTCTGGCGTCCCATAAGCTCAGCAAAGACCTCGAGAAGCGTCCCTCCGCGCCCTAAAAACGTACAGTGATCTCGGTAAGCCGTAATGATGCAGTCTTTCTTAGTAATCGCAGCTTCCATTCCGACAGCCACGGCTTCCTGGCCGTCGTAGAGATGACAAAATCCACGAATGAGCTTGGCCTTGTAAAGAGAATCGGCAGCAATTTCCATTCTCCGCATGGTAGCCATGTCGCGGAAGAAGGAAAAGAGCTCCTCGGAATTGGTTTCGACCTGGCGAGATGGAGCCTCACAATTGTGAGAAGTGAAAGGAACGGAGGTCTCAATGGTGAGGGGATCGGTGGAGGTGGAGATCGGACGGCGGAGGGTGGCAGTGAGGGAGGAAAGAGGTTTAAGAAGGTGAGATCTAGAAGAAGAAGTAAGATGTGAGAGAGCCATGGCTAATACAGTCGGCGGCGGAGGAATTCCGATCAAAGGGATCTGGAATTTACAATGAAAGAAAATGGGGTTAAGCAGAGAAAATGGCTCCGGCCTCGGATAAGTATAAATTGGCTGAATTGAGCTTGAATCGTCGCTTGAAAAATATTTATATATTATTTATTTTCCAGGTATGAGAGATTCCGCACAGTTAAAAACTTATAGGAGGTCTTTTTTTTTTGCTCCTACCCAACTCCTAATTACTTGGATTGCATTGCTCTTAGAACTTGGTTAGTTGGTTTATACTTTATATAGCGTGGAATGTTTTCAAAATAGTATATGCTTGCATTTTGTAATTTTAGGCAAGATATTTAATTTTTCTTCCAATAAATGTCCAACTTTGGGCTTTTAAATTTTTAGTTAAGTCATCTATGTCTTGATCAATCAATATGTAAACATGAGAAACTAATAGAAAATTATTACGTATAAATCAAGTTCAGATAAAAAAAATCACAATCAAGTTGTGAACACAATTAGCTAAAGTTTATACAATTTGTAAAAAAATAAAAGGAGGGGCATGCTAACTTTAACAACCTTAAAAGTGACCCTTAATTAATAAAGGAACATATACATTAATTATTATGCACAATTAATTATGTTTTTAAAAATAATTAATATTTGATAAACAACCCCTACCAATAAATAGAAAAAAGGCATACACCAATTATTATGTATGACTAATTATGTTTGTATAGGTGATATTTTTCCATCTAAGTCGATCACATTTCCGAGGATAAGATTAAAGGCCTGAAAGTTTGATTCAACGTTTTAGCTAGAAGAATCGTGGAAAAACAGAATGACTAGGGCATTTAATATCCATACGCAGTTAAAAATTTCTCATGGTGTGGAGAAAATGAACTTGTAACGCCATGGTTGAACAAAATTGACTTAATGGATCAAAAAAACCTGCTCAACTGGATGCTGAGACTTTTTAAGCATTCAAATTTCTTACTTAAATGATTAAATTTTGAACTGAATAAAAATTCAAATAAAGACAAGCCAGAAGACATCATGTAATGTCTTAGAGAAAAAGATTATAAAAATATTGATGAATGGAGTGAACTTGTATTTCAGGGATTACTTCACATATCAATTCTATTTACATGATTGTCTAAAAAAAGACCACAAACTTAAACTGTACTACAATCTCCGTTGCCATATTTGATTTCCCGTCTCTTGTTTCCTTATTCGCTTGGCGAGACACAATTATGTGTTTGATTACACACAAGACAAATTTGGCAGTGGCGTCTCGCCCTGTATTTATGCTTTGTTCCGTACAACAAAATACATCTGACAACACAGACATTTGATGACATTTGTTGGTATCTCTTGATGATTGCCAAACAAATTTTAAAATTCGAGTCAAACTTACCATATTGAGTTGAGGGGGTTAGAGTGGGCATCTTAAGAGCTGGATAACCATCTATGGAACTGTTGTACTCTTTTCATCATCTTTGCCTGTTCTTGGCATGAGCTGCTGCTGCTGCTGCTGCTGCTTCTTTGCAACAATTTCCTTCTCTTTTTCACTCGGACCAAATAGTCTTCTGTATCTAATACATAAGATACCTACCATGTAGAAACCAACCACAGTTAACAAAATATGCACAACATAGAGTAAAAAATTTGAAACAAGGAATTTAACATCACATATAGCATACATACTTTGGAGGAGTTGCATGCAATCTTGCACTCTAAACCATTAAATACTTGAAATCCTTCCATGGCCTGGCATTCGTCACAACTTTTACAAGCGTGTTTATTCCTGCAACCAGAAACTACTGAACACTAGCACTTGGATATCAAAAGAATGGCCACACTTCTTTGCTTTGCATCCACACATACCTCTTCAGGAATATTCCGGGCTTCTCTTTTTTCTCCGGAACAATTGCAAGAAACTCATTGTTTAAATAAATTGCAAAATTAGGATCCATAGAAACAGCAGTCACTTCAGGCTTATCATGTCCAAAGTCCATGAGCTGAATGGACAAACTTGTTGGAGTGGGAGACTGCAAGAAATTTAATCATGATGTCACCGCATAGAAATAATATTAACATTTTGACACAGAGAAAGAAAAACAAATAAACCTACACATTCTACACGGTATATGTTTTCATCATGGAGAAGGACCCTGGCATTTTCATGATAAACTAGGTCAACAAATCTTCCAGGTTTTCTTGATTTTTCGTAAGCATATAGTTGAAGTAGCTTGTTGTCCATCTCATCACTTGCTACTGTTTGGAGCTGAGGAAAATTACAAGATAAATCTACAAGTTAATGCAAAAAGAAAAAAAAGAAAAAAACTCAAAAAGATAGAAAAAAAACCACACCTGTTTGACAAGTTTATATATCAACTTGTCCAAAGTGAAGAGGAGATAAGATTGGGTTCCAATGATAGCTCGACAATCATCCTCAAATTTGGTATTATCAGAAGAACCATCAAGTAAATTGTACAGAGAACTCATAAATCTGTACCAAAATACTCAGTTAACATGGACCAATCACATGATCGATCGACTGGGAAGAGATATTGACACCTAGTAGTATACCTGGCATAAAGATCCTCTGTAGGACTTGTATCACTTGAAGCTCTCCATTTCCTTTCAGCAGAGGATGAGTTGATCTTAGCTGATTGTATTCTCTCATACAATGTCTGCCATATCAAGAAAAATAGGTTATCAGAAATCTAAATACTTGCAAAGAAAAATCAAAATGCTGAAAAAAGTGCATTACTTGGTGAAGCCTGAAAAGGACATAGAAAGAATCATTTCCATAGAAAACGCGAGAACCCTTTTCTTTGTCATGAAGTGCTGGAGGGACATGCTTTGCTAGAGGCTTCACATTTAGAAGAAAACGTTCTGAAAATGGCAAAATGGTTCCATCTCCATCAACATCATGGGCATCTGCCATCCCCTCAGCCTCGCCTTCACTTTCGGCTTTATTATTATTATCATGATCATGCTCTGCATTTTCCTCGTGCTCTTCTCGAGAGCAATCTTCACCATCACCTGACTCACTTCCAGAGACATCGCCATTTTCAGATGCATTCTCGCTCTCCTCTGACGACCTTTGAGCACTTTCGTCACCTTCATCATCAGCATCATTTTCACGCGCTGCTTCTGCACCTTCCTTTGTCTTGTGTGCAGCCTCTAAACCAGATTCTCCATAGGCTACGAAGTTATCCTCCTCGAAATCTCCATTCGGAGATAATTCACCCTCCTCTCTTTCTATTTTAAATTGTGCAGCAGATTCATCATTAAATTTGTGACACTTGACACCTTCTGCAACTGTCCCATTTGAGGATGCTATTGGTCTTGAAAATTCTCCAGCCTAATAGATCATTAAACAAACATAATTATCTTACAAATTATAATATTAGAAGGTTGTAACCATACATAACACCTGAATTTCAGTAAACTAACTATTTGATTATAGCCCTAAACAGGATCAAACCATCAAACAAACTTTTTATGTGAATTCTCTGATTCATACTCATAACCACCTTTTGAGACTAGAAACATTTTAATGGTTGCAATAAACCTTAACTGGATCAAGTCATTGATCAACTTGCATTATCAATTTATCATTAGGTATTTATGCAAATTATTGGATGGACTCATAAACATATAAAGACCTTACCTGACCCAAAACACAATCTTCAATGGTGATTATAACATGGATAAGCAGGATAAAAGAAATCTAAAAGACTCTCGACTTTAATGTTTCACATTTCCATTTCCGTCTCGTTAACCTGAATTCACGTTACATTTTCCGTTTCCAGATTGTGTTTCTGTTCGCGGAAACATTTTCCATTTCTGTGCTAAATGGTTGTCGAGCAATCTATCCCGACTTCACAAGTACGAAATGCCAGTATAGAAAAATCATACCTCCGCTGAAGCTAACATTTCATTGCTTGAACCTAATGCAAGCCCGCTGTTAACAGCACCATTAGTAGGCCTCAAGGGAGTAACACCCATACCTGCATCAGAAAGCTGTCTCTCAATCTCACTACCATTTAAGAAGCAAGTGCTGTGACTGAAGTGACCTAAAAAGAAAATGTCTTTGAACTAAAATATGAGATAAACTGAGCAAAACATGCATGAAACCTGATTCTATGTTAGTCTTTCCATTACTTAGCTCTGCTGCAATTGCAAGTGATGCGTTTGAATTTACAAATCGCTCATTGGATGTAGATTGTCTGCCAACAGCTGATATTTCATCCGCAGAAGGAGCATTTATCTGCATCTTTTCATGTTGAACAGTACTGCAAGAAGTGTCACTCTTGCGAGTAACACGATCTGCATCTGGGGAACCATTTTCCTTAACACTGTCTCCATTTAACAACCAAGCCCTGGAAGAACTCGATTGTTCAGGTTGAATACTTTCATCCAAATTTCTTGGAGGATTTGAGTGCTTGTCCATTGCTGCAGCAGCACCACCCCCATCAGGGCTCCCTTCAGCATCTCCACTTTGGGAAGTATTATTTTTTACCTTAACAACATCTTCAGTGTCCTCTGCACCTTGAGGCCGAGAGGGGACACCCAGCATGGGCTCTAGGAAGGTAGTCCAAATCTTCATCACTTTGTCTAATTGTTCAGTTGTGCAAACTTCTCCACAAGAGTATTTGATGAGTTGAAATAGATCCTCATGAATGTCATGATCTGGGTACTCAAATTCCATATTTGGTATAATAGGCCGTCTGTTGCCAGCAGCAAAAGCAAGAAGTACATCGTCTTCTTTGCGTTTCTTCTCACTAATTTCCTTGATCTCTGCTAACAAGGCTGCAAAAAAATAAAAACATCTTAGGATGGTTGACAGATGTTTTTGATAGGTTTACAGTCAAGAAGCTTTTCTACAACTTCGTTGGAACTTGTAAAGACTGAAAGATTTTTTCACAAAAACAACAAAACAAAACAGAACACGAAAAAATAGACTGATTTTCACAGGTCGACTGTTACATAATAGTCTTACCTTTTGTGCTCAAACTCTTTGTGTCCTGCTGCTTGAAATAGAAGCTACGGTGATCAAGGGATTTATGATAGTTCTTAGCATATATTTCAGCCCATACTTTGTTAAAGTCAGCACGACACCTTGCCCATTCTTCTTGTTTCTGCTTTAAACGGGTAAATATAACAGGCAAAGCAAGAGAAGTGTTCTTTCTCAACACCTCCAATACATCAAGCCCATGATCACCATACAAGCGTTCAATACATCTTATATTCAAAGCTGCAACAATAAAAAAAGGCCTAGTAATATTAAGAGAAACAGAGCTAAGAAAGCAGCTAGAAAGAACATTAAGGTTTAAACATTGACCTGTTAAGTGCTCATCAATACGAATGGGAGTCTCTGTTTTAATTGTGTTATTGTTGATCTTTTCTAGCAATTCCTCTACCCGCTTGGTAGTTACATGCACAGATTCTAGCAACATATCCAGCTCAAACCTGACAATAACATAAGAAAAGATAAAATGATAGTAAAAAAAACACATTTAACTACTGGGAATTGTACAGTAGCAACTTCCACCATGAGGAAACAACTAAGGCCTTTAATGGAATCTTTACTTCTTATAAACAAACTAATTAACAAAATCAGAGATTAGACATTCAACAGCACTACGCAGCAATTAAAAAGCGAAGTGGTCTGAACTAAATAGACAATTTAGGTCCTAACTAGACTTCAGAAAATTTGAACCTGTCATCTTCGCATCGGAATAGGCTTTCTTCATACTGGTTTTTCCGCATGTGTTTAAATGAGTAATCTTCACTTCCTGAGGTGACAGAAACCCAATGATCGTTCAATACTTCAGCACCAAGTTCTGTTCTCTGACTTGCTGAGGGTATGGGATACTGTCATCATATAAAATAAGGGGTAAAAGATTTCAGATAAAATGTAAGAAAGTTAAAAAAACCTCTTCAAACATTACATAAAAAATAATAGCACGAAAATACACGCACACTTTTAGGGAGGAGTCGATAACTGGGAGTGCAGCGCTCACAATTAGATAGGTCAAGTTCATTGATAGGTTTAGTCACATCTTCTCTCTCACGATCACGATCTCTATCTCTATCCTCTAGCTTCACAGGTTTTGGCAAACTACCTTCATTCCACAAGGATTCTGGAAAAAGAACATAAAAGCATTATATTCTGGAGTATGCCAGGTGAGATCTTTGAAATGAACCAATAATAATAGAACCACAGCTGTACCACAAAAAGCTGAGCATTGGTCATGCAAAATGATGTGCAAGTTGCAGTAATAAACTAGTTAGTAAGAATATACATGTATGCCATTTGATACTTGGTTTAGATCCAGTTTACCATGCACAAAGACCAGAAATGAAAAAAAAAATTGGTTAAAAAAAATTAATTAGCTGACAGCAAAGTGCATGATCAGGATGTATTATAATACATATCTTCCAAATTACTGTTTACAAGGGGTCAAGGATATCATCAAAAACTAAAAAGACAGGTTAAGAGCATAACAAGAATGTAATAATCATTTCACTTACTTTTACCCACAACACCAGCTAGAAGACCTTCTGCAATACATAAACTTAAGAGTCAAAATCAAAAATTCACTAATAAGTATCATTTAGCATTTCAAGAATTTACCATGTTTTTCACAATGTGCCAAAAATTCATCGAAACCGTCCATAAGATCTTGATATTTTCCAAGCAAATCATTCACCTGAAACAATCAAAGCATCATAAATCAATTTTTTTATTCAAAAGCTGTCACTCTACAATTGTTAATCAATACAAAACTAAAGTATAACAAAAGTACTTGACATGTTTTTGATTCTACATACAAAGATTTTCGTTCACAAAACAAAATTTGATACCAGAGGAAGTGTTTAAAGCATCCTATCAAAGAAAAAAACTTCCAAGAACCACTCTCACTGAGTCCCATATTCCCTATTCAGTCTACAGGTTTCAAGAAAAATGAAATTTACTTTGACACAATTATTTCAGAGCAAAAAGTTGCACAAAGCACATGAGATGCCCATACTTAAAACACAAGAAATGTCAAATACCATCTCCTATATGCGTAAAAAACAGAGCATTTCATTTGTCTGTGAAGAACATTACCAGATTCTTTTTCATTATTTACAAAGCTATTTGCTTGTGTAAAGCAATCAGAAATTACTATGCAGCCATACCAAAGATTGCAGCTCAGCTCTTGTTATTATTTCCCTGGTATATAGGTGAAGGCACCTCAAAAATCCTTGGTAATCATCAGGGTTATGCAATCTTTCCTTCACTCTCTCACAGAAAGCAAGCTCCTGACTTAGTGCATCTGTCATAAGATAAACCGCAGATTCATAAATTGCAAAACCTAATAGTGGTTATGGCTATAAGTTATAAAGTATCACTAAAAATAATATAGAACTCACTTTTCACAGCATTTTTACCATCACAAGTGGATGAAAGGGGATGCATTTCAAAATTTTCATTGCCATCCCCACCTTGATGTTCAGCAGATGAATCATCAACCCTACGAACAGATTTCCTCTTATGAGGGAATCGCTGCATGTTGAACTCACGATTACTATCATGATCAAAGTCTCTATCTTCCTGTTGATCTCTTCCGTCTCGATCTTCTCTCCTCTCCTTCTCTTTATCCACACGCCTACGTTGCTCTTTATCTGCCCTTATATCAGGACGATCAATACTGAAATCTCGATTGACATGGGATGTAATGGTCCTTTCTTTCTGAAGGTGATCAGAACCAACTGTTAGATAGATCGTGAATATAAAATCAAAAGATAAAATAAGGGGAAAACCTTATCAACATGCATTTGTCGGGCAGTGGGCATTGCAGAGGCCCTTTCACGAAGAATAGAATTTCGACCAGACACAAAGTGAGCAGTGGCTGTGGCAGATGTATCTGGTAGAAAATGAGTAAACTCATCGAGCAAATCATCGTGTTCATGAAAAAGAGAAGCAACCTGAAATATAAAGCAAGTTAACGAATAAAAAAATGCATACAAACTATCCTGGGCTAAGCGAGATATGATGGAGAAGAAAGAACAGCAACATACCTCTTGGTACACTTCAGTAATGGATTTATTCTCTTTCCTGTACATGTTCAAAATGTCTAAGAATGATTTGTAGACATGATCATCACCACGAAACCTTGTCTGCACAACACAATTTGTAAGACCAAAATTTTTTAAAACAACATCATCTCAAGTCTCGGCCATAAAAGGAAATCTTTACCTTTATTTTGTTCACAAAACTAATTGCTTCTTCAAATTCAACAGGCTTCTTCGGTGGTGGTTGCTCATCATCCAGAGGGAGGGTGATTTCATATCCCTTTGGCAAGAATGTGTTGAATCCTAAAATTAGATCACGGTGCCCTTTAAATAATTCTTTCACCCTTGCTATGACACCAGCAGTATCAATTCTGGAATTGCAAAACCAAAAAAAAAATTTGAAAAAATATTCACTAATAGTTCAACAAAAATATTATTATTTTAGAAAGTATCATGGTTCATATCGAGATCAGACCTTTGAGCTTTAAAATCCTTCATGACCTCAAGAAATTCATCATATTTTTCCCTTTTGTCTTGAAATATATCTTTTACAGCCTTGAGATAAGCCAGTGCATCATTAGTTGTAAGTTTCTGTCCACCTGCTCCTACACTGCCACCATTAGCTGCTGCTCCTCCTCCCCCGTTTATTTGAGGTTGACTGGAACTTCATAGCAAGTGGATATAAAATTGAGTAAGAACACTAAATTTATACTCACACCCAGCAGTTAATTGCACATAAAATATTAACATTCTCACAAATCTGGCATAATCTCATACATAAACATTAGTGATTTAACAAACAAAGAGAAGAAAACTGCAAAACTGATGTTTATGGACCCTATAGAAGAATTCAACTAAACAGAAAATAATCTTTCTTTGCAGTCAAACAAATTAGATAATTGCTAGAAGGATGCACACTACGCACTAACCATTACACTGCAATTACTCTCAGAAAAATATCACACAAGTCGGTACTAACAAAATATTAAAATTAAAAACAAATAAATTGATCGAAAAACAGAGATAGGGCAATTAATTCAACAATAAAAACAAAAGCACGAACATAGTTTTGGAAAACAATAAAGAAAAATGGAAAACAAAAATAACATAGAACGAAGAAAAAACCTACGTTTCTCCTCGAGAAGAGACCATTGGTCTTTTAAGTTGAGAGTTGACGAACATATCATCTCTTGACCTCTTCATCTATGTCAATAAACAAAATCACTCGACTCTCTTCTTCTGTTCAACAACAAATCATGCTCCAGAAACTTCAATTAAAGCTGCGGAAGGAATAAAAAACTGCAACAAAAAAATCAAGAATTTAAACACCAAGCAGATCTAACATAGACAAAAATCAGAAACACAAAAACAATTAAAGGTCGATCACTTGGGGAATAAAATTTAACCACAAGGTAAACAAAGTAATTCACATTGACTAGAAGAGAAAGCTCGGGCCAGAATTGCACCATCACCAAAAAAGAAAAATTGAAACTTCAAAAAACAAAAAAGAAAGAGATCGTTTGCTTTCAGAATTATCGACAACAAAAACAGAAGATAGCAAAGTAAACAAAGATGCGAGATTTAATGGATAATCCATACACTGAACGAACCGTTGATGGAGTGAAAAAGGATAATTACAAC
This sequence comes from Euphorbia schlechtendalii, assembly GCA_949673415.1. Taxonomy (NCBI): domain Eukaryota; kingdom Viridiplantae; phylum Streptophyta; class Magnoliopsida; order Malpighiales; family Euphorbiaceae; genus Euphorbia; species Euphorbia schlechtendalii. The sequence continues at coordinate 3,062 of CATIWQ010195427.1, read as the reverse complement.
AGAGGCTTGGCTTTCCCCTCCTTCACTTGGCTTCTTTTCTCTTTTGCTTCGTTATATTTTTCCTGAGTTGTAGAATGTGATGATATAATTAAATTAAAAAAATTACAGAATGAGAAATTACATTACAAACTTCAAAATAAAAGAGATGAAGGGAGAATATAAATTGATGTGTATAGCGAAGACAGTAAAATTAGACGGCCGTTAACCGGCGTATGGCTTTTATTACCGGCTATAGACGGTTGGTTTCGTTATATAGGAGTCCAAATTAGGGCTAAGTTAGGGCTTGTGAATTGGATTGGGGGCCAATGTTAGTGGCAATTTTGTAATTCTTCCTAACATGGAGGGTTAAGTGGAAAATCTGTGGGAGTTTTAGAATGAGCAATTTTGGTTCTGATATAAAGATAATGAAGTTGGTTCAATTTAGCAGTGGTTTTTTAAGTCATGAACGTAAGAAAGAATTTAGGTGTACATGTTTTTTGAATGAAAAGAAATTGACTTCTGTGGTTAAATTATAGAAAAAAGATTACGAAAGTTGCAAATAAAATATTTGTGGAATGTAATTGAAATGTGGCTGTAATGTATTGGATGTGAGTAAATAGGGCCACATATGTATTGTTTTTGTGTTTTAATGTTAGGTTCATGGAAAGGCCTTTTTAAGTAGGCTTCATGTAAACCCAATTGGGCTTTTATCGGGTAATTTTTGTAAATACCCGTTTATATAATAGGATATTATAGTTTAGAGATTTATATTCAGTAAATGCCCAATTTAAGATTTCTAATTCACTAATTAACATTTTTATTTACAAATCACCATTTTAATTTAATTCATACCTTTTTTTCTAAATACGAATTTCAGTTAATTAGGATTAACTCCTGATCGGACTCAACTACCGTGAATCCAAAAACCGCTTTCTCTTCTCATCTCAATCCCGATTTCAAATCTCTTCCCGTCAAAGAAACCATGAAAACCAGTACAAGTTCATAAAATTCTTCTGAATCATCTCGGTTCATCAAAAAAACATTATGAAAACCAGGAATGCGACGAAATCTAAGACTCGATCAGAAATCATATAGGTAATATACCTTGAATCGCATATAATTTTGGGAATTTGATAACCTAAGTTTTATACTGTATGATTTTCATGAACTTAAAAATCTGCATGTTTGAATTTGATGAACTTAGATGTCAAATCAGTAAAATTGGTATAATCTAATTATACAAAAATGTATTACCTAAATTAAACAAGTATATCCAATTTTTCTACAGGGAGTTTTCTTTCACGATTTCTTTTGGAATATTTGATTATCTTTTTGGATTAGGGACTATTTGCATTGTTGTTTTAATTCGATAGATTTCAAATCTTTTTTTGTTTTTTTAGAAAAGTAATCAAAAGCATGAAATCTCTTGTTGGAAAGGTATATTTCATATATACCATAGAATTGAAATAATATACTTTGAAACCAGACTATTTGCATCTGCTTATATGATTATTAAAAAAGTATATTTCATATATGCCATAGATTTGAAACAGTATGCTTTATAACCAGACTAATTTTACATTTATGTATAAATTATTTACTTTATGTTGTTTTAAATAGTTTAACTTGAGGGGAATTAATGCAAACCAGAAGGAAATTTTCTGAAACATTTTACTTTTCTGCTAAAGCTTTCAGTTTTCTATTTGAAATTTCTTTCCCACTTTCTTTTGGAAAATTTGATTGTCTTTGTGGATTAGGAACTATTTGCATTGTTGTTTTAATTCGATATATTTCAGATCTTTTATTGTTTTTTTAGAAAAGTAATCAAAAGCATGAAGTCAATTGTTGGAAATGTATATTTCATATATACCATGGAATTGAAATAGTATACTTTAAAACCAAATGATTTGCATTTGCTTATATGTTTTTTAGAAAGGTATATTTCATATATACCATAGATTTGAAACAATATACTTTATAACTAGACTAATTTTTCATTTATGTATAAATGATTTACTTTATATTGTTTTTAATAGTTTAACTTGAGGAAAATCAATGCAAACTAGAAGGAAGTTTTCTGAAATGTTTTACTTTTCTGCCAAAGATTTTAATTTTCTATTTGAGATTGTGCTGTTAAATTATTATGCAGTTAAACTATTATGGTTTAGGCTGTATCAGCACAGCACAACCCAAAAATTTCAGTATTTCATATATACCATAGATTTCAGTTTTCTTGATATGGGTTGTGCTGATTTGTTATTTGTAGGAATGGCTCGTACTAAGTGGAAACCAAAAATTATTCCTGCAGTGGCAGCAGCGAGGGCGCATACGCCTGAAGTGGCTCGGGCGATTTCCCTTTTTGTCTCATATTTCTAAGTCAAATTCTTGCAAAATAAGGATCCACCTAATTAATCAATGTTTGACATCTTTCTTAGCAAACAAATACCTCAAATCAGCATGATCTATATAAACTATTGCTTTAGATCCAATCAAATGATAGTGAATGTGTTATAAGAGATAAACAATCAAGCCAAATTATGATCAAATAGAAGGAATGATGCATGAAAAATGCGATAAAGGAAAAAGTAAGGTTAGAACTTCAACACCTGAGATTTTTTCCTAGTTTGGCCCCTAGCCTACCTCCAGTCCCTAGATTCCTTTTTGTGCACCACATAGCTCCCACTATGTCCACACACTTTTACTCTATGAAGTAGTCACAGACTTTGTCTCATAAGTGGGCATATACATATTTAATACTATACATATATGACAGCCTTATAAAAGGTCATTTATTTAACTAAAATGTCATTTTATTCTATTTGAGATTGTCTTATCTGTGATGGTTTAGGAATTGTGCTGATGGTTTATGAATTGTGCTAGTACAGCCTTATAAAAAATTCATTGCTAGTCACAGTTACATAGCTCAACAGATAAACAAGTATGTTATTGTTATCATAACCCTAACTTAAACCAAAATATAAATTGTAAGTGTCATGCATAAATTAATGTTTATAAATTTCCCTTAAATTTTCAGTGATTGTGGGATATTCGCTTTGAGCTTTGCTGAGTACCTTATTGAAGAC
>CATIWQ010195423.1:0-15604 GCA_949673415.1 Euphorbia schlechtendalii | reverse complement strand
TAACATCCACAATTATTCTCCTTTGCCGAAACAACTTCAGCGTAAGAGCTAATTCCTCTAGGAGATTCACGAAACTTGTGAGAAGGTATAAGTTTATTCACAGATTGGATGCGTTGAGGTGTAAGTGGCCTGTTGGTTTGCAATCATACTTCGCTTTGAAGGAGCGGAGATGAACTAAACCGATTATTACAGCGTTTAGGCGATACAAGGCCTCATGGAGAGGGATTGATCTATCAATGGTTACAAACTAAAATTGAGGTTTCTCGCGTTACGCTCTCTAGTTGTATAAACTGAGCTATGAACTCCATACTCAGCAAAGATTTTACTTAGGGAAGTTGCATCATGAGAGTTAGGGTAGATTTAAAATATATCTTAGTCTGTGAAGGGTTTAGGCGAAGGTTAGGGTTGCGGCGATGGTTAGTGGGGTGGCTGTATGCCGGTGAGGGGTGAGGGGATGGAAGGTGGAAACTAGGGTTGGGTCTTGGGATTGCCATAATTAACAAATTATTTTATTCTATTATTCTAATAATTTCTAATAGCTCTTTTTGGTTTTCGAAGGAACAGATCCATGGCTTCAACAATTGACTAATATTAAGGAAAAAGTGAGCCGTCTTCACTTTTACTTGCATGATATACTTTCAGGCCAAAATTCATCAGTCACAAATAAATCTCCCACACTTTTCAGGCAAGTTGTTATGTTCGATTATCCATTGACCAAAGCTATTGACTTCCAAGGAGATTAGTAGGGCTCAAGGTTTGTATGGATCTTCAAGTCAAACAACGTTTCATCTCGCTGTGGCCTTCACTTTAGTGTTCACTTTAGGGAAATTCAATGGAATTACCCTTGCCATTTTGGGTTTTAATCCAGTTATGGCATTGCCTATCGTTGGCGGAACCGGTGCTTTCCAGCTGGCTCATGGATTTGCATCTCTCAACACATATTTTGTGAATCCTACCGTTGGTGACGCTATTGTTGAATACAATGTTTCAATCATACATTACTGAAAACCCTTTCTTGTGTTTAGATGGAATGTGTGACTATTTGTGTTATATTTTGGTTTTAACATCCATATAATTATTCCAAAATAAATAAGCTAATGCATAAATATCTACTTGAAGAACATGTCCTCAAAAAATTTAATGCCCCTGAACTTTAAGTGCCCCTTAACTCTCTCAACTTTGAAAAGTGTATCACTTTGTTCCATAAATGCTAAATACGTCAACATTTAATTGGAGAAAGAAAATTAGAAAGAAAACATCTTTTAAAAGTCAAACCAACTAGAATTTGACAAGTAGCGTTCAAGGGTAAAGTGGTGAACTTTTTAGAAGTTGTGGGAGCTACGGATTCACTTTGAAAACTAAGGGGGATGATAGATTTTTTGGGACAAGTTCGAGCACCTATTAATCCGAGATAAAAATTATGTATCAGTTTATTTTCTTTGTTTATTAGTTGCATCCAAATAAATGATACATAAGTGTGAGCGGACGATGTTCTACCCGCGCGGTGGTTGCAAGGCGTCGGTCTCGTGAGATGGGGCATGAGGGTTTTCCCGATTGGAAAAGGCTTTATTTTAAGTTTAAAGTAAGAAACTTGTTCGTGTAACATGTTTAATAGACTCAAGATCAGAACCTCTAACCTATGGTACTCAGACTCGCCACCCGGATAAGCTCTTTTGGGAAAATTTGTTACAGCTTAGATTCATTAAGCCTAAGTAATACCATAGTTTAGAGATTTGAGTCCTGGATGAGTTACTTACTTCGTCATGATTTGAGTTAACATTATTCTCGTTTGGAAATCATATTTATGATATTTCAATTTAATCTAGATGTGTTCAGCATATTTTTTTGGTTATTTTAGCGTGCAAGTAGAAAGCGGTAAATAAAGTGCGAGAAAGTAAATACGTAAGAAATTAAATGCTCCTAATCTATGGGATTAATTACATCTTGGGATGGGAGATTTACAAATAGCCTAAATACATTGATATCTAAAAAATGTTACATTTGATAATTAAGATACCCAAAGGAAATTAAACCCTAACATACATATATCCTAAACTACCTACATCCACAAAGGTTAGCACATGAGATATTCCACAACATAGATACGTACCAAGTGTACCATATATGTTAGATTTGATTTTTTTAAGACCCATGTGGTTGAGGTAAAAACTATGGAGATTTCGAAGTTCTTATTTTATAAAAATGGTTCATTTTTATTTTCAACTATGTTGGTCATTTTTATTAGAACAATGCCGCATGTTATATTGTTGGGTCGGTTATCCAGGAACTTGAGTTCCCTTCATGTGGGTGATCTAAAAAAATATTAAGAAACATAAATCTAGGCTAAACATGCATAACATAGCCATTTTTTGGGTTAACAACGGTAACGATGTCATCCATAGCGTTACCGACTTCCTTGTGAAGGGCGATATCGATATGGATAGCTCGAAGCGCTTCCGTTGCTACTCCAAATCTTAATCAACATATTAATACATTAAAAAATCATATTAACTCATAAATAATTAAAATTTAGAAGTTTTTTATTCCCAATTATGCATTTCCAAACTCAGAAGGGTCTCAGTGGGTCATTACGGGCCTAAACAATTCAAAAAGGAGCAAAATGAAGCAAATTTGCGATTCTGCCAATGCAATGTCATTAACAACATCACAAATGATGTAGTTAAAAAATTGTGATGTTGTTAATGAAATTAGTGATGTCATTAATGATATCGACATTCCATACCTGTAGAAAAAACACGAAAATAGTAGAAATAGCAAAATAAAAATCTGAAACTTCAGACGATCATAATTTTTGCTATACTTAACCGATTTGGATGATCTTTAGCATTATGGAAAGCTCAAAATGTGTAGAATATTTTTATGTAAACAAAATAATCAATACTTTTTAAAATAATATTTAAATTCTAATAAAAATAATTTGGTGTGCAAAAATGAAAGTAACCGAAAAGTAAATGAAACATAAAAGGCAAGCATATAAATGTAAGAAAAAACTCTAGGAACTCAAAGGGTTGCCCCGTAGTCATGAATCCACTTTCTTTAAGGTCGACAAAGTCCTCCGAGAAGCTCTCCTTATTTCTTTATGGTTGGATTTGGTTGTTAGTTGGTGATTTACCGAAAATCTTTGGAAATAGATATTTTAGAAGGTATAGTAACATTCAAGTGAGTGATAAAGATGTTGTAGACTCTCCATTCAAGTCTAAACCTCAAGCATTGCCTAAGTGATCTCTAAACCTCAAGTTTGCTTAATAATCTCTAAACCTCATGCTTTGCTTTAAAGATGAACTAAACCTCAAATTTGGTTAAGAGATGAAAAAGTGGACCATTGTAACCCAAGTTCATGCCCTTGTCATGAAATTTATCTAACTAACCCGAAATCCCAAGTGTTGATGATCAAAGTTTGGTGTTTTGCTCAAGAACACTCAAGAATACAAGAAAGAATGCTCTCTAATGCTTTTTTCTCTTTCTTACCAATGTTATCATTAAGTACCCCTTGCTTCTAAAACTCAGCTCTAATTTAAACAGCTCTATTCAATCCAAAGTCAACTTAGTTCTAGGCTAGGCCATACTTTCACTTTTTGCTTTCTTGCTTTATACACTTGATCCCATGTGAAGATGGATGTAAAAGGTCTTCGATAAGGTGTGGGTAATGGTTTTACAGTGATCCTGTCCAAGCATGTGGGCAAAAGTCACCTTTTTGGTTGAAAACTGCAGAAAATGAAATTTTAATTCAGCTGGAAAGTCTGTCGGTAATGACATTGGCAATGGTTTTAACGACATTGACAATGTCGTTAATGATATTGCAATATCATTAATGACATTGCCAATATCATTAATGACATCAACTATGTCATTAACAACATACCTTCTTTGCCTTGGGCTTTTTATGCTGAAATTGCTTAAAAAAGATTAAGGTTTAAAGAAAAAAAGCAAGCTTCCTCCAGAAAAATTCAAGACCCCATAAAAAGTGAAAAACTAGCAAGGGAAAAATAAATTACAACTTCATCATCGAACTCGCGAGTCGGAAGCGAAATGCCATGCTCATAAGCTACCCCTCGTGGGATCACTATTGTTATGAGATTAGTATGATCCCACAATTGAAAGAGAAGTGAGGTTTAGAGATAATACCTGACCAGTCGCGGTTGACATTATCCGGGGTGAAAACTTCATGATGATTGGAGGCTTTCTTCCTGGAGCCGCGTTATCAGGATCTGGCATCTCCATGCCCCATATGAATTGCCCATTTGGAAATGGTTGCCCCTTGAAGGTTGGCCTCTAGCATGTTGCTACCAATGGAACTATCAAGGGAAGGGCCTTAGCTGTGTGCTCTCGTTCCTTTGGTTGATAATCCCATGTGTGGACCGCATAAAGTTCGAAGAGAGATGAAGACTTAAAAAGTCTAGAAGAGGATAGGGGACTGTAAAATGTCCGAAAGAGGATGCAGACTGTAGATAGTCCATTAACTGTAAAAAGTCTAAAAAGAATACGGATTGTAGAAAGTCCATTGATGGTAAAAAGTCTGAAAGAGTAGGTGGATTGTAGAAAGTTTGTTGAGTGTAAAAAGTTTAAAAGAGAATGTGGACTGTAGAAAGTCAGTTGACTATACAAATTTTAATTTTTTGGTTTTTATAGTGGTAGGTAAAATTTGTAATTATGTGAGGAAGGAGGGTATTTTTTAGACAAAAAAAATTTAAGTTAAGGGCATAAAAGCTAAAAAAATGAAGTGGAGAGCAAGACAATCGTGATCGATCCCGACCGTCCAAAACCGACCCAATTGGGTAGGCCGATCCCAGTCCCTAAAAGGGGTTAGTCTGGGCTGGTCTCGGCCTGCCCAAGCAAGCCGAGACCGGCTGACTAGGCAGGCTGGTCCCAACATATGTACCGGCCCTTAACAAGGCCGGTTCTATTGGGATGGGTGGGCTAAAAATATTATTGTTATTTATTTATTTTTTTATAATTTTTTTAACAATATATATATGGACTTTTTTATGATTTTGAGTTGATTTTGGCTTGGTTTTCAACGATTTTTGCTTCCAAAGACCCAAGGATCTCCTCTAAACTTCTCATAACCTTAAAGAGGATCACTAAAACAAAAGAGGCAAGTGAAAATATTTCTCATCATTGCTTCATGAAAGGGATCAGGAATCCCGTGATCATAGGCTACCCCTCGTGTAATCACTACTGACAAAGTCAGAATTGCTACACGAAAAGGGCAAGGGATAGAAATCATACCTGAGTCAACATGAGTTTATCAAAGTTGATCGAGGAACATGGAAGACCACCGTGCTCCTTAGAACCCCAACATGGTGTTTTCTGATGTTACGAAATTCATCTGGAAATGAGAAGTGTTGACGTTGACGCTAGAACATAGAAGACCGTCGTGCTCCTTGGAACCCCAACATGGTGTTTTCAAATTTTACGGAATAAACCTGAAAATAAAGGGTGCTGAAGTTGATGCTGGAACATGGAAAACCGTTGTCTTTCTTGGACATCTCCAACATGGTGTTTTCCAATCTTACAAAATTCACTTGGAAATAAAAGGTGATGAAGTTTAAGCTGGAACATGGAAGAATATTATGCTCTTTAGGCATCCTCAACATGGTGTTTTTCGATATTACGAAATTCACCTGGAAATAAAGGGTGTTGAAGTTGACGCTTGAACATGGAAGACCACTATGCTCCTTGGGCATCACCAACATGGTGTTTTTTGATCTTATAGAATTCATCTTGAAATAATGAGAGTTGAAGTTAATGCTGGAACATGGAAGAGCACCATGCTCCTTGGACATCCCCAACTTGGTGTTTTCCGATCTTACGGAATTCACTTAGAAATAAGGGTGCTGAAGTTGACACTAGAACATGGAAGCTATGCTCCTTGGACATCCCCAGCATGGTGTTTTCCGATCTTACCAAATTCACTTGGAATAATGAGTGCTGAAGTTAACCTCAGAACATGGAATTTTCCCACGCTCTTTGAAACACCATCATGGAGCTTTCCTGATTTTCAAGATCACTTGGAAATAATGTGGATGGTTTGGAGTTAATAGTGCCAATAAATTCATTTTAACTCCTTGATTGACATTTTGGAAATAAAATATTTTTCCCCTTCAATCAAGAGTTAAAACAAAGTGAAAATTAATTGATTCGAAGAAATTTGGCCAATTCTGAAAATTCTGCAGAGACGCCTTTGAAAGGGTTGATTTTGCCCCTTGCAAGGATATAGCTTTAATTGTTGGGTAGATTTGGCTCCCTTGGAGTTACCATTTCTTAGATTTTGCCTTTTGGATTATGCTAGTGAACATGATGTCTGATATGATACTTAGACATTTATTTCACAGGTACCTATTACTGAGGTAGAGCTATTAGTTTGCGGGCTCTTCTCAGTTCTAGATCTTATGATGGCCTACGATAAACCCTCCATGGTAAGTCCTGGATTCAAGATTTATTTATGTATGAAAGTAATTTTATGCATTATAGTAATGATGTATAAATATGTATGTATATATGTATGTGGATTAGTTATTTGACATGTTTGTATATTTTGATTTATTGATTCCTCTTGTAGGCATTTATGGACATGGAGCGTGACCAAGCACATAGGGCCGAGACTGAGACGGCAGTGATGCGAGATCGGCTAGCAGCTTTTGATGCATCCCTCTAGGCTTGAGGCCGAGATAGAGCAGATGATGAGGCCTAACAATGTAGAGCAGGGGCCGAGGACTTACTTTGAGCATTGAAGGCTGGGGACCATGTTCGAGCATCATAGGGGTGATAACGCCAACACCAGTCACGGGACAGACATCATTAGGCCCACCGGAGATAGAGTGTAGGGGAAGAGGACTTACTTTGAGCACTAGAGATAAGGGACTCATCTCGAGCATCGGAGAGGTGATGGTGATGGTGCTGGCACTAGTTGTGGGGTAGACTCCATTAAGCCTCTTGGAAGAGGCAAGAGCATGTCTCTACTCTTTCTTGAGGGGATGCCCCCAGATTACACTTCTTACACCACACATTGGAGAGGAGGGCGTAGAGGACGATGAGGAAAAGGATGCCACTGATGGCTATGACGATGAGGGGGCCGGTGATGACCATGGTCGCAACCGCGACGAAGATGGTAGCTTGGATCATCCTTTTCTTTATTTCTTATTGTTTTGATTATTTAGCTTGTACATTTGCTTCTTTTATTTTGGAACTCTGTAACACTTTATGATTTTATATAAAAATTACTTTTTATAAAAGCCTTATTTTGATTATGATGATCTTATGCTCTCTCACACAAAAGTTCCTAGATTGACTGATACTAGGGATTACTGGATGAATTTTAAAGACTCATTGGTCTAGAAGCACGATGAGGTTACTTTGCCACAGAGAGAGTCGAGGAGAAGGAACTGTTGATCCTTGCTGGTTAACGAGGAGATGGAAGATGAATCATCTCTATCTATGCTTGTAGATGCTTTTATTATGATGAAAATTGGATATCTTTATTATGCATTGGAATGCAAGCAACAATAAACTCAAACTGCTATGAACTATCTAAAGTTACTTGCGTTGTTCAAACATTACAACACATGAGTGTTCAAGAATAAATACACTCGTAATAATTCTGGAAAAAAAACGATATTTTCATTTAATGAAATCAATTGGGGTACAAAAGTTTACGATATAATGTATCCAATGACCTAACTCCTACTACCAAAAAGCCTTTTGGTTTTCAGTTTGGCATCTCCTTGTTTTCACTCTTTGTCCTAATTTTTTCCCAAAGCGCCCTTTTCGGGTTTTCACTTTGATGGGCTAATTTGCAAAAAAATATCCTAATTTTTGCTCAACTATAAGAAGAAAAACAATTGACGGGCTTGCTATATAAATTTTTTTATTACAAGTGTTGCTTTTCACAATTCAATTCTTATCCTAAATGTGATAGCAGTTAACCCATTCCTAATTGATCGGGTTCACGAACTCGTTGTCGTCCATGTCCATTACTTTGACTACTCCTTTTCTAAGGACCGTCTTGACCACGAACAAGCCTTCCCAGTTGAGCCTGAACTTCCCTCTAACATTGACATTGGAAGGTTTCAGCTGCTTCAAAACCAAGTCCCTCGCTTTCAAGGGCTACCTCTGTTGTTTGACTTTGTTTTTGTAAGCTCTCACCATGCGTTGTTGATACATCTGCAAGTAATCAATGGATTTCAAACGTTGTTCATCAATCATATTCAAATGTTCAAATCTAGCCTTTGCCCAATCAAACTCTTTCAATCTCACTTCCATGGCTATCCTTAAGGATCTGACCTCGGCTTCTAACGAGAGGACCGCTTCCATCCCACAGACTAAGGAGAAGGGAGTTTGGTCTGTTAGAGTGCACACACTAGTCCTATACCCCCACAGCACGAACGGAAGCTTATATGCCCAATCACGATAAATGGTTACCATTTAGGATAAAATTTTCTTGAAGGACTTGTTCGCTGTTTCCACTGCCCTGTTGGCTTGAGGTCTGTAAGGAGAAGAGCGATGATGCTCGATGCCATATTTTTCATTCAGATCATCCCTTACCCCTTAGAACTGAACCCCAATATCGAATACAATGTGTTGAGGCATCCCGTAGCATGCAAAGATATGCTTTCGATGAACTTGGCCATCTTCTTACCTGTTACTTTGGTGAAAGATTCGGCCTCTACCCACTTAAAGAAGTAGATGACCGCCACAATGATGTACCGATGCCCGTTAGTCAAAAAGGGTCAGATCTCACCAATAATATCAATCCCCCAAGTCGAGAATGGCCAAGGAGTTGAAAGATTGTGGAAATCTGATGGAGGTAAATGACTAATGTCCCTTTTTATTTGGCATTCATGACATTTCATCACTTCAGAGATGCAATCGGCTATCATTGTAGTCCAAAAATAACCCTGCCGCTGAATCTTTTTTTGTTAAGGCCAAACCATTCATGTGAGATTCGTAGTCTCCTCCATGGATACGACTCATGACCAAAGAAGCTTCCTTTTCCGTAAGACAACGTAGAAAAGTAAGCAGTCGCCAGTACGCTTAAGAGATCATCCCCCACAATTCTAAGATGAGCCTCCAACCGACGTAGAGATAACTGTTCTGAGTCTATTACCCCTTGAGGGAATTCCCCATCTTGAGTCATTCGGACTATATCCCGATATAAACAATTTCCCCATCTTGAATCAATCGGACTATATCCCATTATAAACTATTCTCATTGGCGCTGATGGTAGCTGAGATGGTGACGAGAATCAAGGAACACCAATTATAAAAATGACAAAGGCGTGAAGTTTGACTGGAGAGATCCATTTCTTATTCCAATTACCATTAATAATTCAAGGAGTGTTCAAGAAGCTATGAGTGAGTTAGTCAAGGAGAATTTTGTGATTCATTCTTCAAGTCAATATTCAACAACTTCTAATAAAGTGATTTTGAGCAAATGTGAAGAATTGTCAATTCTAATCCAAGTATGGGAGAGAAGTTCAAGACTTGATCTAATTAGAAAGCTTAGGTGAGCTTTGGACACACGTGTAAGTCATATGTTAACCCATTGGGATCTTGGCTAATTCTTATTGGATCAATAACATGATGGAAGAAAACAAAGTGGTTGCAACATAATATATTATTTTTATTTAATAAGATTTCTTTTATTATTTAATAGTTAGTATACTTAGTTTCCTAATTTGTGTCATATTTCAAATTAGAATAGGATTCTTTTCTTATGCTTTAAGGAATTCTATCCTAAAGCTATTAGGACTTTAGTATTTTATTTTTAGGCAAATTCTATATCTAATTTCATGTCTTAGGAATAGTAGTATTATAGATAGACATCTTTTTATTTGTATTAGATATTTTTTTACGATTAATAAAATTTCAGATTTTCATTGTGGAATTTCAGCTTCTTCTTTAAGTTCGAGTGATTGTGATCTTGTTATTAAAGTCTTATTTTGATTATGATCAATTGTTGTGGCAAGACAATTGAGAATCAACCCCATATTAGGTTCTTTCATCTAATTCGAAAGGTTACATTAACTATATGTTAGCTTGATTGTTCGATTTTATTGCTAGGATTGATTAAGCTATTGCTACTTTTATTTCATTCTCCGATTTTAAATCTTTTATCTTATTTTTTTATGTTTCATAAAAATTCAATTCACGGTCAGGAAATTCATTGAGTTCGAATTACGTGATGTGAATTTATAATCCTATCAAATAAATCAAAAAATCATGTTTTTATTGTCATATCATGTTTATCACACTCTAAAATGGTTTAAAGGTCGATTTTAAGGTCAAAAGTGAAAAAACTCACCTATTTCTGCGATCAAAATTTCGTGAAAACTTTAACGCATGCCTTTTATGGTCATATTATGTTTATCATACTCTCAAAGGGTCCAAAGGTTAATTTTTAGCACAAAGATGAAAAAACATTCACAGACTTCGAGGATCGAAATTTCGTGAAAACTTTGACGCATGTCTTTAATGGTCATTTCATGTATATCACACTCTAAATTGGTCAAAAGTCGATTTTAAGGTCAACATTCAAAAAACTCGCATCGATTTCTGAGATCGAAATTTCGTGAAAACTACGATGCATGTTTTTTATGGTAATATCATATTAAAGGTCGATTTTAAGGTAAACGTAAAAAACTCGCGCCGATTTCCGGAATCAAAATTTGGTGAAAACTTTGACACATGCCTTTTATGGAAATATCATTTTTATCACACTCTAAAATGGTTCAAAGGTAGATTTTAAACACAAAGGTGAAAACATTGGCATTGATTTCCGCGATTGAAATTTCGTGAAAACTTTAACGCATGCCTTTTATGGTCATATTATGTTTATCACACTCTAAAATGGTCCAAAGGTTTATTTTAAGGACAACATTGAAAAAATTGCACCTGATTTCCGCGAATCGAATTTTTATGAAAACATTGATGCGTGTCTTTTATGGTCATATCATGTTTGTCACACTTTCTAAAGTTGTCCAAAGGTCGATCTTAAAGTCAACATTAATAAAACACACACCAATTTTCAGAATCAAAAGTTCGTGAAAACTTTGACTCATTCCTTTTATGGTCATTTCAAGTTTGTCACACTCTAAAATGGTCCAAAGGTCAATTGTAAACACAAAAGAGAAAAAACACACACCAATTCCCAGGATCGAAATTTCATGAAAACTTTGACGCATGCCTTTTATTGTCATATCATGTTTATCACACATTAAAATAGACAAAATGTAAATTTTAAGGTCAACGTAAAAAACACTCACACCGGTTTTCGGGATCTAAATTTCGTAAAAACTCTAACGCAAGCTTTTTATGGTCATATCATGTTTATCACGCTTTAAAATGGTCCAAAGGTCAATTTTAAGGTAAACGCAAAAAAAAATGCACGTAGATTTCCGGGTTCAAAATTTAGTGAAAACTTCAACGTATGCCTTTTATGGTCTTATCATGTCTATCACACTCAAAAATGCCCCAAAGGTCAATTTTAAATACAAAGGTGAAAAAACTCGCACTGTTTTCCGCGATCGCAATTTCTTGAAAACTTTGATGCATGCCTTTTATTGTCATATCATGTTTATCACCCTCTAAAATGGTCCAAAAGTCGATTTTAAGGTCAACGTTTGAAAAATTCGGACCGATATCCGTGATCGAAATTTCGTTAAAATTTTGACGCATGCCTTTATCGTCATATCATGTTTGTCACACTCTAAAATTGTCTAAAGGTCGATTTTAAGGTTAACGTTGAAAAAACTCGCACCGATTTCTGAGATAGAAATTTAGTGAAAACTTTTACGTATTCTTTTTATGGTCATATCATGTGTATCACACTTAAAATGGTCTAAAGGCCAATTTTAAGCATAAACGTGAAAAATAATGGATCGATTTCCTAGATCAAAATTTTGTAAAAACTTTGACGCGTGCCTTATATGGTCATATTAGGTTTAACACACTCTAAAATGGTCCAAAGGTCGATTTAAAGGTCAACGTTGAAAAATATCGCACTAATTTCCGTGATCAAAATTTCATGAAAACTTTGACATATTCCTTTTATGGTCATATCATGTTTATCACACTCTAAAATTGTCCAAAGGGCGATTTTAAGGTCAATGTTGAAAAAACTCACACCGATTTCCAGGATCGAAATTTCGTGAAAACTTTGAAGCATGTTTTTTATGGTCATATTATGTTTATCACACTTTAAAATGGTCTAAAGGTTGATTTTAGCACAAACGTGAAAAAACACAAACCGATTTCCAAGATCGAAATTTTGGCGTGTGCCTTTCATGGTCATGTCATGCTTATCACACTCTAAAATGGTCCAAAGATCGATTTTAAGGTCAAAGAAGTAAAAACTCCCACCGATTTCCAGAATTGAAATTTCGTTAAAACTTTGATGGATGCCTTTTATACTAATATAATGTATATCACACTCTAAAATGGTCAAAATGTCGATTTTAAGCACCAAGGTGAAAAAACTCGCACCTATTTCCGGGATCTTCATGAAAAATTTAACGCATGCCTTTTCGGGTTATATCATATTTATTACACTCTAAAATGGTGAAAAGGTCAATTTTAAGGTCAAAAGTGAAAAAACTCGCACCGATTGCCAAGATCGAAATTTTCGTGAAAACTTTGATGCATGCCTTTTATGGTCATTACATGTTTTTTACACTCTAAAATGGTCCAAATGTCGATTTTAAGCACAAAGGTGAAAAAGCACTCACCGATTTCAAGGATCGAATATTCATGAAAACTTTGATGCATGCCTTTTTTAGTCATATCATGTTTATCACACATTAAAATAGTCTGAAGGTCGATTTTATGGTCAATGTTGAAAAAACTCACATCGATTTTCGGGATCGAAATTTAGTGAAAACTTTAACGCATGCTATTTATGGTCATGTCATGTTTATCACGCTCTAAAATGGTCCAAAGGTCAATTTTAAGGTAAATGTAAAAAACTCGTGCCAATTTCAAGGATCAAAATTTAGTGAAAACTATCACGCATGCCTTTTATGGTCATATCATGTTTATCACACTTTAAAATTTTCCAAAGGTTGATTTTAAGGTCTACGTTGAAAAAACTGGCACTGATTTCCGGGATCGAAATTTTGTGAAAACTTTGACGCATGCCTTTTATTGTCATGTCATGTTTGTCACACTCTAAAATGGTCCAAAGTCAATTTTAATGTCAAAGATGAAAAAACATACACCGATTTCCAAGATCGAAAATTCGTAAAAACTTTTATGCATGCTTTCTATGGTTATTTCATGTTTATACACTCTAAAATTATCCAAAAGTCAATTTTAAGGTCAACGTTGAAAAAACTCGCACAATTTCCGAGATCGAAAATTCGTGAAAACTCTGACGCATGATTTTTATGGTCATATCAAGTTTATCACGATCTAAAATGGTCCAATGGTCGATTTTAAGGTAAACATAAAAATCTCGCACTGATTTCCGGGTTCAAAATTTAGTGAAAACTTTTATGCATGCCTTTTATGATCATATCATGTTTATCACACTCTAAAAATGTCCAAAGGTTGATTTTAAACAATAAGATGAATAAACTCGCACCAAATACCGCAATCAAAATTTCGTGAAAACTTTGACACATACCTTTAATGGTCATATCATGTTTATCATACTCTAAAATGGTCCAAAGTTAAATTTTAAGGTCAATGTGGAAAAAATTCACATCGATTCCGAGATCAAAATTTCATGAAACATTGACGCATGCTTTTCATGTTCATATCATGTTTATCACACTCAAAAATATTCCAAAGTTCAATTTTAAGGTCAACGTTGAAAAAACTCCCACCGATTTACAGGATCCAAATTTAGTGAAAACTTGGACGCATGCCTTTTATGGTCATAATAAATTTAACACACTTTAAAATGGTCTAAAGGTCGATTTTAAGCACAAAGTTGAAAAAACACGCACCGATTTACAAGATCGAAATTTTGTAAAAACTTTGACGCGTGCCTTTCATGGTCATATCATGTTCATCACACTTTAAAATGGTCTGATGGACGATTTTAAGCACAAACGTGAAAAAACACGCATCAATTTCCACGATCGAAATATAAAGGACAAAGAAGAAAATACTCGCATTGATTTTCGCGATCGAAATTTTGTTAAAACTTTGATGCATGCCTTTTATACTAATATTATGTACATCACACTCGAAAATTGTCCAATGGTCGATTTTAAGCACAAAGGTGAAAAAACTCGCATAGATTTCTGGGATCGAAATTTCATGTTAACTTTGACGCATGCCTTTTATGATCATATCATGTTTATCGCACTCTAAAATAGTCCAAAAGTTGATTTTAAGGTCAATGTTGAAAAAATTCGCACTGATTTCCGCGATCGAAATTTCATGAAAACTTTGATGCATGCTTTTTATGGTCATATCATGTTTATCACACTCTAAAATTTACAAAGGTCAATTTTAAGGTCAACGTTGAAAAAACTAGCACCGATTTCCGGGATAGAAATTTCATGAAAACTTTGTCGCATGCCTTTTATGGTCATATCATGTTTATCAAACTCTAAAATGGTCCAAAAGTCGATTACAATGTCAAAGGTGAAAAAACATACACCGATTTCCAGGATCAAAATTTCATGAAATTTTTTACACATGCTTTCTATGGTCATTTCATGTTTATCACACTCTAAAATTGTCTAAAAGTCAATTTAAGGTCAACGTTGAAAAAACTCGCACCGATTTCAGAGATTGAAATTTCGTGAAAACTCTGACGCATGATTTTTATGGTCATATCATGTTTATCACGCTCTAAAATGGTCTAATGGTCAATTTTAAGGTAAATGTAAAAATCTCGCACCGATTTCCAGGATCAAAATTTAGTGAAAACTTTGACACATGCCTTTTATGGTCATATCATGTTTATCACACTCTAAAATGGTCCAAAGGTCGATTTTACATAATAAGATGAAAAAACTAGCTCCAAATTCCGCAATCAAAATTTCGTGAAAACCTTGACGCTTGCCTTTAATGGTCATAAATGGTCTAAAGGTAAATTTTAAGGTAAACGTTGAACAATTTAGCATCGATTTCCGTGATCAAAATTTCATGAAACATTGACGCATGCATGTTATGCTCATATCATGTTTATCACACTCCAAAATTGTCCAAAGTTCGATTTTAAGGTTAAAATTGAAAAAACTCCCACCGATTTCCATGATCCAAATTTAGTGAAAACTTGGACACATGCCTTTTATGGTCATAATATATTTATCAAACTTTAAAATGGTCTAAAGTTCGATTTTAAGCATAAAATGGAAAAAACAAGCACCGATTTCCAAGATTGCAATTTTGTAAAAACTTTGACGCGTGCCTTTCATGGTCATATCATGTTTATCACACTTTAAAATGGTCTAATGGATGATTTTTAAGCACAAACGTGAACAAAAACGCACCAATTTCCACAATCAAAATATAAAGGTCAAAGAAGAAAAAACTCGCACCGATTTTCAAGATCAAAATTTTGTTAAAACTTGGACACATGCCTTTTATGGTCATAATATATTTATCAAACTTTGAAATGGTCTAAAGT